>PVHP010001810.1:0-79289 GCA_004024765.1 Zapus hudsonius | reverse complement strand
TAAATAAATCATTTCAAGTACAGTAAAAAAAAAAATATCTAGTTCTCAATTGGACTAGGGTTTTCCTGACCATTTCCTTTGAGTCAGGCACACATTTTACTTGCTTTAACCAATGAACTACAGCGAATTGGCATGTTTCATCTCCAGGATGAAACTGTATGAGCTAATCTGTGATCTTCCTCATCCTCTTTTCTGCCTTCAAATTAGTTGAATATATATATATATATATGCATCTTGTCTCTACAGGACCATAATATTCTTGGATTTCTGCTAATTCAAATTTGACATGTAGTATTGATGGAAATCAAACTAAAACCTTGATCAAGAGTGGATCTTTTGAAGTGGAGCACAAATGTTGTTCCTATGTCTTTAAAGGTATATGCCATCTACATTGATCCCTTTTTCCTTTGTTTCTATTGTGTTCATGAATATTCCCCATGTTTATCTTAAGGATTGTAGTACAAATATCAGAAACAATAACAAAATTTCTGTTCAACACAGGTCCAATTTGTTGCTGGTTTGCTATTTCTTGAGGAACTGGGTCATAATCAGAAAGTCCTTCCCTGTCCTTAAGATCCTCAAGTGAACTCCCTAATTTTTCTCTAGCTGTTTGGATGTTCCTCAAAACAATGAAAAATTGAACTACCATATGACCCAAATATCCCAATCCTGGGTTTCTACCCAAAGAATAATACACAAATACTTGCATTTCCATTTTACATCAATAGCTAGGAAACTGAGACAAGCTAGATGTCTATCAACTGATGAATAGTAACAAAAAATGGGATACATTTAAACAATGGAATTGCATTCATCTGTGAAGAAAAAAATCATGAAATTTGCAGGAATAATAGATGGAAATTGAAAATATATTGAGAAAGGTAATTCAGGCTCATAAAGACAAATATCATGTTCCCTTTCATATGCAAATCTTTGACCTATGTGTATTTAAGAAAGAAGACATAAACCAGGAAGCTCACAAAGCAATAAGGAGAGAGGGGAATTTAAGGAGAAGAGATAATGCAGCACTTGATGTGCAAACAGAGGGACAGGATACTTACTGGGTGTGGGAATGTTTAAGCACAAATAATGAGAAGGAAGGAAGGAGAAGGCAAGAAGAGGGAGTTGGGAGAAGAATAGCCCAAAAGGAGATATGGAAAAGCCATAAGAAAACCTATTATTTAGTAAACATAGTACTAAAAGTTAACCCTAAAAAGAAGGAGGTACTTCACACAGATGGACACAACTGCTCCAAATAGCAATGGCTTATCAAACAATAATAGCAGTGCTAGCTATGTAATCTTTCCCAGAAAGTATTTTTCTGTTCAGACGGTTGAATATAACTCACCAAAGGCTTTTCAAGTTTAACACAAAGATAGTAGCAAACTGAAGTAAATATTTTATTTGTTTTAATATTTTATTTATTTGAGAGAGACAGAGACACAGTCACTGCAAAGAAACTCCGGATCATTGTGACAAATTGTGCATCTGGCTTTACATGGGTACTTGTAAATCAAACCCAGGCCATTGGGCACTGCAACCAACTGCTTTTAACTACCCAGCCATCTCTCCAGCCCTGTTTTCAATGTCTTATGTTAATTTTATCCTTTCCTATAGTATTTGGACAGGTCATAATTTACCACACTTCTCTTATAATGAGGACAATACAGCAGACAAAAAGAAGAAATACAATTTCGGTCTGTTCCAAGAATACATAATAAATGTGAGAGAACATGTATCTATTCCAAATCACTGTTTATTATTAACATTACTTCAAACCTTTAAAACTAGATGATGTTTTCATGTGCTTTTTAGTGGAAAAGAGTTTTGCACTATTTTGAGATGGAGAAGTGAATAACATGACTTCCTATTAAATATGTGGATCAAAGGGATTATATTAATGACTACTAGAAATAGGGGAAGCCAAGCCTTTTCTACTTCTAACTCTCTATATTGTATATTTCTGATAGCAAGTATATGGTTTTGTTCCCATAAATTAAGCAGTTATCTGGCCAGCATCAGCTGGGTTTTCTGCAGTTTAGCTCAATCCTGACATTCATTGTCTGAATTACATAATATAAAGGTAGTTTGGTGGTTTGAGCGTAACAGTTTAAATGTATGACCCCACAGACTCAGGTGCTCTATTAAAATGTAGCTTGTACTTTCAGCTCCTAGCAGGAAGATTCCTTCTAGAGGGAACATGTAACTGGACATGCATCATTACATAGGTAAACCCGACTAAACCATTGGCTATTGGATTTTGTAAAATGATGTCCTATTATATATATACATATATATATAATATCATATTATATTATATCATATATTATACTTACAACTTCCAGGGGAAAGTCCATCAATGGTAGAAGCAGCTGGCTCACTCTATCACACATCAGCACCACACTGCAAGGTTCTGAAAGCAACTGGGTTGGTGAATTTATCTGTATGTTAGGAATATGGTGCTCCTCAAATCTCCAAAGACTCCTTGACCAGGATGCTTTCAGATCTTATTCTATATATCTCTCCATGCTGCTGTCTATTTTTTACTCTCTCAATATCCTTCATAATGATAGTAAGGAATTTATTTTCTCTGACTTCTGTGAGTAGTCCAATAAATGACTAAACCTAAACAAGTGTTCAGAGTAATCCAAAGTTATACCCTTTACTGTTAGTTATGAGTCTTAAGGTCAGGACTTTCAACAGCAATGGGAAGTAGAGGATATCTGGTGAACTGAGCCCTTACTTAACTGTGGAATCTGAAGGTAACTCCAGTTGCCTGAATGAAGTAGAATTGATGAATACCTCGATTGGTGTATGGAAAGTTGAAAAAAAATTGCTTGCTGGTGGAGGGGTGAAAACAGCCTACACATGTGAGGTTGGAAATAATATGAGTAGAAATAATTAATAACATTTCGTTATTGGCATTTCTATTAATTCACCAATATTTGAGTTTAACATATTTTCAGATTATAAGCTTATGTAGGAACTATCAATTCTCACTAATATTCATATTTTTTTCTGAACAGCATTGAGCACAGCAACCAGATCTATAAATGTCTGTTAAGTCTTCTCTGAGGTCTTTGAGCACTCAGGACACAGCTATGACATCAAGTCCACCATCTTAGCATTAATGATCTCTTATTTAACAGTCACAGCCTCGTAAAGTATCCGAATGGAACTAATTTTCTACAAAGGCAGAGGGAAAGTAATCAAGCACAGTATTCTAGGCAGCAACAGTAACATTTTTCAAGTAAATTGCAAATTGTTAAGATGAGTTTCAAGTAAGAACAGTCAATAGACAGTGGTAACATGCTGAGAGACTGTGTCAATGACATTGAGTCTGAGAAGTCTGTGAATAAAGCCTGCTGATTCAGGTCAATGGTAAGAAATTGCTGAATAAAAAAAAACAATAAAAATGATAATCCTTAAAATCTTCATTCTTTTCTTGTATGAACACTGATCATTCTACTTGCTGAATTGTGGTAGAAAAAAAGATCAAAGACCAACACTTGAGTTTTCATCATGGCTTTATGAACCTAGAAGCAGGGAATGTGTATTTTTAATCATGGTAGAAGCTGAATTATATACTGGAGATTTCTGAAAATTAATGCCTCCATAAAGTTCATAACTTATTAAGAATTATATTCCCCACAGCATTAAGGCTTTCAGTTCTACTAGACCACAAGCCCTGGCTCACCAGAGGTTATTTCTCAATTTCATTGTTTTAATAACTCATCATGGAATAGAACGGAAGAGATATGTACATTTAGAAAAAGCTGAATAATTGAAATGATGAATTTATGACTAAATTTATCTTGATTTTAATTTTCTATAAGAGAAACACTTCTATGCACATTGGTATATAACTGTCATTCTTTTATTTTTATACATGTGTGTATATATATATATATGTGTTTCAGTGTGTGTGTGTGTACATGTATGTGTCCTGGTGAATGGTGGTGTGTGCATGAGGAAACCAAAGGGCAACCTTAGGTGTCATTCTCTAGGAATTCTGCCCTCCTTTTATTTGGGGGTACAGATAGGTTTCCTCATTGGCCTGAATCTTAACAATTGCCTTCCAAACTCTTGGTCTTCTGTTGATGCTAATGAGCTATATGACTTATGTTCCTCATGACTGAGTTTTGGTTTCCTCTCCTGTTCAATTTGAAGAAAACCATCAACCTCACTGTCATGGTTTGATCCAGGTGGCCCCACAAACAAATGAATGTGTTCTGATTGATCGAAACTCAGCTGATGGCAGTTTGGGTTTTACAACCTGGCTGGAGCTGTGTTGTTGGGGATGGGCTTATGGGGTTATAAGCCAGCTTCCTCTTGCCAGTGTTTGGTACACCTTCCTGCTGCTGTTTGCGTGCTGTGGCAGAGGTGATGTCCACCCTCTGCTCATGCCATCGTTTTCCCTGCCAGAATGGAGTCTTCCCTTGTGTCCATAAGCCAAATAAACCCATTCCTCCACAAGCCACTTTTGCTTGGATATTTTTCTGCCCATCAACTAGGAAGCTGACTGCAACTCTCACTGTCCTTAATAGTTGTTTGATGAGAGCAAACTCAATGCATTTTTATCAAAGGGAAAACTTGTGTAGCACATGTTTCTAACTCATGGCTGGTTGACTTACAATGGAGGGAGGAGGGCCAATGTGCCAACACTCTTGACCTTCATGACGCCCCTTCCTACATTCAGCACATCTAACTTTGTTACACTGGCAACAAGGCTGAGTGTGATGCAATTTACTCTTTTACTCTCTTCCTTATTTTAAAACATGAGAAGGATTTATTTTTTCACTTTGATTTTGTTTCCGAAGTTCATTATTACCTTCCCTTGCTATTTCGTTCTTTACTTTCAGCCAGCAGTCGGTGGATTGAAGCCCCTTGGAAGTGTCATCCTTTAACAATCGATGTAAATTTTAGTCTTGTTAAGATTTATTTTAAATTAGTTCCATTTACTCAGTTAAATGTGGGTCTTATAAACAGATTATACCTTTACGTAACAGGAAAAAAGATGCTTGAGGGCATAACTGCACATTTGTATTGTTTTTCTCAGGCACTAAACTTTAATATTTGATAGCAACAAAACATGCCGCAGTCTTTGGAAACAGATGGAAGATTGAGTCTATGGTTATTAAAATATCTGTTTATTGTTCACTGGCACAATATATTTCCCTAATGAGTTTGGGCTTTTATGAGGTTGAATGTTATTGTTAAATAAATTAAATTATAAAAGAAATATAGAGGTTTGTAGCCAGCATCTTGCATACATGAAAGCTCAAGTCATGCCTGACTTAGGAAAATATGTGCAGACTCATCAATAGAGGTTAATATTCTAACTACAAAAAGAAATATTCAAAAATATTACTTTACTCTGAATTCATGAATACTAAGACAAAGTATTCATCTAGAGAAATAATTCACTTTTGTAATATTTAATTTAGTTATTTCATAGCTATTTCTGTTAATTGAAGAAGATATGACAATTGACCATGCATTCTGAGACATCGGATTTGTTAAGTACATAAAGGGTTCAATTGATATGACCTGGAAATTTTTAGAACATATTTTCAAGTAGGTAGCATGCATGTAATAATACCAACTCACAAAAAATGCTTTAAGATTGCAGCAACATTATAATTCTGATGATGAGTGAGATTGAAGACCTTGTTTGAAATGTGATTCTGAGAATTATGAAAGTTTAGAGTTCTAAATAAGAAAATTTTTAAAAGTGTACTTGTTTAAGGAATAATAATGATCAAGTATTCCACTAATGTGTTTAAATTTAATCCTTCAAATATCCTCACTGGGATAGTTCTTTCATCATCTGTACAATTATCTACATAATACTTGTCAAAAATCATTTTAGTAAAAAGAATAAATAAATATAGAAATGTATACATATTTTAAAACTATCTTGATCAGTTTTTAATATAATATTATTTTAAAGGTAATTTTGCTTTAAATTACATATGTAATATAACATAAATTATGAGATAAATTGTATATGTGTGCTTGATATAGATTTATAGTTATTTAAAAAAATTCATCAATAATTGCTTTTAGAAGTTCTTGTGAATGCCAAAATATACAGATGCTCAAGTTTCTTATATAGAATGGCATAGTATTTACATATGCCTTAACTACGATTTATAATACCTAATGTAATATAATTCCCTGCAAAAAGCATAAGACTGTACTGCTTAGGCATCATAACAAAGAAAAAGTCCTGTATATGTTTAGAACAATATTTTCCATACACTCAATCTGTGGCTGATGGAATCCACAGGTGTAAACCCATGGGAATGGACTGCTGACTATATATAAAACACGATCTTGCGAGGATGTCTCTGGCAGAAAGATGCTGCAAATAATAATCTTCACAAACACAACTCATTGTGTTTACTTCAAATGCTCCATTATGGGACAAGCCTAAGAATAAACATGAACAGATATCTATTTAACTATAGCATTTACTGTTTGGATCCATTTCTACATTTCATAAGAAACTCATGTGTCAATAATGTAATAGCTGATGCAGTATGTTATTTAAAATATTTATATTTCTTCATAAGTAGATGATGAAAACATCATATGCTGAAGGAGAAAAGTGAAACCTTCAAAGATCGCACTGCACAATGGCAGAAGGGTTCACACATTGTCACAGGTTTTGTTGTGAGTCTATGTGAGGCTATGTGGTCTGATATTATACTAAGTGGAAAATCCTTCCCAATAACTTTTACAACTTTATGAACAGAGTGTTTTGTAGAATGCGAATTAAGCGATTTCAACCAAAACATTACCACTCAGAGATCTTTTCCTCCCTATTGTACAACATTCTTTTCAGTACATAACAGAAAGAATAATGGCCCACACTGCTCATTCCAGATGGCTGTGTAGTCAGAACCTTCACACCAAAGCTATTTTTTTTTCTTCCTGAACTTACAATGAAAATGACTTCTACAGAGTAGTGAAAATGCATGAAACAAAATGAATGTCTGGAAAGAGAGATTCTGATGACCCATGCTTTTGTTCCTTCAATTCAATAGCTCTCTCAGACACATACAGATTGGTCACCTTTCCCACAATTCCTTTGTCTTTCAATCCTTAAAAAGATATGTATACCTATTCCCAGTAAATTGAGTATGAATATCACAGTACAGTCTTTTTTTTTCCTAAATTCTAGAAAAGGATCAATTTGCTTTGGAATTTTTATTCATAGAGTATCAGAGTAGAAAGTCTATCAAATACCTAATGACTGTGAGAAATGCCTAGTAAAGGATTCATTTGTCTCCACTTATCCTTGTTGATTGTACAAGTCTCATTTTGGTCTGAAGTTGTGCTATTGTTTAAACACACACATTACAATACAGCATAATGGCAATGAATGCCAGTGTATACGAGCCACACAATAGTTTCAGTTGCTTGGCAACTACTGGCAGATACTGTGCATTGGAGTCAGGGGTACAAAGCAACCAATGGAAGCTTTATCAACTGCATTGATTCAGGAGGAAGGAGACCGTCTCAAAGCAAAAATGCCTCCTTTCGGTTATGAAAGAACTGAAAAGTACATTTATTTGGCTATTTTAAAAAATAAGCTAAGTCAACAGTTTTATTGTGACAGAGAATGGTAACTCGTTTCATGAAAAAGTAGCTAAGAAGAAGCTACCTCACAGATTGGCTCTAGAATGTTTTCATTTTGGAAATGTGAGCTGCTGCCCCTGTGATTGGGTACACATTTCTTTCTCTTTTTTTTTTCTTTTTTTGTTACTCACAGATTGAGTAAATAGGATCAAAATAAAATTGTTTTGGTATTCTGACCTATTTCATTCATATTATATCATGTTTATTTAGCTGGATACCTTTAAATTGTATAGTTTTAAGTAATGATTTAAATGATCATAGCTTAATGAATTACTACTAAAACCATTTTGCTTATTAATTACTTTTTGATATTTTAACCACAATATTTCATGTATACTACTGAAGTAACTGTTTTCTTTTTTATTAGCATTTTTATTGTCAATAATGAGATACATGGTATGAGAAAGTCTTGTGATGGTAACCTCCATTTCCTTCTGGAGGCCCAGAAGGAAATCATTGGGCTTATTAGACATCTCAGACCATGAGATAGGGGGGATATGAACTGTATAAGAGGTAGCCAGGTTTTTTTTTTTTTTTTTTTTTTGCTGTTGCTGTTTCGTTTTTTTATTTGTGTGCTGTTGCTGAGAAGGGCAGGGTCTTCAATTCTTTTCCATTGGTCTCTCAGTCTGATTTTATGCCAATACCAACCTGTATTTATTTATTTTTTTTACTCTAGCTTGTAGTATATCTTTAGATCTAGAATGCTGATCTGATACCTCCTGAGAAGCTTTTTTATTTTTACTACAGGATAAGGGTCTGTAGTTTTCTTTTATTATTGTATCTTTGTCTGGTTTTTGGTATTGGAGTGATGCTAGGAAGTTGGGAAGGTTTCATTGTCCTCCAATTACATGAAAAAGCTTCAGAAAGAGTGCTTTCGGTTATATGATGAAGGTTTTGGTAGAATTTGGCTGAGAATCTATCTGGTCCTAGACTTTTCTTTTTGGGGAGGTTTTTGTTTATGTTTTTAATCTCAGTGGATGGTAGGTGTCCAGGAATTCATCAATTTCTTCCAGGTTCTCCAATTTTTTGGAGTAGAAGTTTTGGAAGTATGAAATAATGATTCTTCCAATTTTATTAGTATCTGTTGTGACTTCTTCCTTTTCATTTCTGATTTTGTTGATTTGGGCCTTCTGATCCCCCCCCATTTAATTAGATTGGCCAAGTGTTTGTCAATCCTGTTTATTTTTTCAAAGAACCAGCTCTTCGTTTCATCTATTTTTTTGAAATTACTATTTTCTATAATATACATGGTTATCTCTGCTTGTACACTTTTTTGCACAGATACAATTTGATTTCATATTATCATTTATAGCTGTTGAAAGTCTTTTTCTTTTTGCATTGTAATGAATCAAATTATGTTGAATGGAAATTATCTTGGTATTCATCAATAATAGATACAATAAAAATGTTTGACATTATCTTTAGAGGCACTTTTTTTGAGTGGCACGTTTAATAGTGCTGGAACATGAGCAATACAATAGGATGTTCTAGAGAAACACAATGTCAAAAGAAGATTGATTTGGTTTGTAGATTTCCATTTAATATGAATCTGGATTACTTTTTAAATGAAATATCTACTAAAATCCATGTGGCAAAATGAGAGTAGTAAATCTGAGAGTTGACCAAAACTCCCATGATCATTCTGCCTCTACGCAATACACACCCTTCAAAAAGCCCATGTACCTTGCAAATTTCACAGGAAGAGGTGATGACATTCCAAAGCAAATATCTTCACATCTCTTCCTTAAGGTATGGTGGGGATTGAATTCCAGGCACTGGATTCATTCTCCAGAGAAAAACGACTCATAATTTATTTGTTGTTCAGCATTTTCAAACATGGACAGTAACTGGAGGACTTGCACAGCCTTTAGATGTGTGTGGGAGTAATACAACTATTTTTGCTCAGTCTTCATACACACAGCTAAAAACAAATATCAGAATTTCAAACATATTTTTCTTGAACTTTTCATGGGCCTGTGCAATTAAGGAACTCAAATCTGGATCCACCTTCTCAGGCACATGACAGTGACTTGTGGTGGCTTTGAGCTCCTGGTCTATGCGCTTCCTAACAGTATGTTCATCAATACGTCTCTGAATGTATTATAAGGCACCATCTTAGTGTATTCATTGGAAGCATCTGCAAATACCTGTTTGATTGCTCTTGACTATGAATTTTCGTGTTCCAGCTTTTGTACAGCATGGTCAAAGTTGATAAATGGAAGCTTATCAGTAGTTTTCTCCATGTACTTTAAGGTGTACTCATCAGCATTGAGCAAGTTAAACAAGTAGCTGTTCATATTCACTGTGGTTCCAATATACAGATCCTCGGACTGAGTATACTCTGATGGCTCACTTTTAAAGACTTCTTGTTCAGGTTTCTTAACATGTGATTGTTTCAAGGACATTCCACCAGTGTTTCTTGAATTTTCTTGATAGGCTCAAACACTGAAATTGTGTCATCACTGAGATAAAAATGCCATAACAAAGATCCTGTTCTCATCAGCACATTTATCTGTGACTAGTTTTGCAAAAACAGCAGAATATATTGCTTTTATTGCCATCACTGTTTTTTTCCATGAATTTCTTGAAGTTCTTCTGATGAGGTGTAGGCTTGAGGCTTGTGTAAGAATGAAGAAAATCCTCTTCAGAACCAAAGCCAGTACACGGTGGAAATTTCCTTTCAATTTTTGGAAGAGGAGGAGGCCTGTACAAAATGGCAGTAAAGTTCTCAATTCCATATTTTATCTCAGATTAATTCTTACTATATTCATCACAGTCAAAGAAGAGGGTTTTTCTTCCCCACACATTGATTGAGGCCCTTATGCACACGTCCTTGGCCATGTAAAACTCTTGTTTACTTTTTTTCATAGTAATTGTCAACAATTAGAAACAATTTCTGAAAATGTATTATGGTAGTATCCCTATTTCCCTCCTCCCTGTCCCCACCCCTCTGGGGGCGGGGCCCTCCTACATGGGCTTGCTGGACCAGTCCATGGGATAGGAAGCTATGCAGAGGTAGTCAGAATTTTTCTCCCCCACCATGGCTCTTACAATACTTTTCCTACTTCATATTTACCTAATAATTAACCATCTGCTCGCCACTGTGACAAGTTATCATAGACATTGAGAACTGCTCGATCTGTTATCTTGCTGGTTGATAGACTCCTGATTATACTCTTAAATTTCTCAGAACCCTGGTTGCTTCCAAATATTTACTCCAGAATAAAATTGATACTATAGTTATCTGATCTCGGTTTAGATTTTACTGGACACCTGTCAATAAAGTCTACATAAACAGGTATAAGTTTTTATTTTTATTTTTTTTATTTTTATTTTTTTGGTATAACTTTTTAAAAACTTTAGCCCTGTTTAGAAAATTCAGTCCTTTCAGAACTTTCTAGTAATCCAATAGTTTTCATTCTTTTCTGAAACAGACTGAATGCTAAAAACTTTGTAGATAAATAACATGGATTGACTTGGATACTTCCTCTTTATGCAATGCTGCCAGTTTATTTTTAATATTGAAGGTTGTTCACAAAAGATGGAAATTTCCAGCTTGAAGTATCCCATAGCTAATTCATGTTATCATTATCTAACTTAAAGATAGAAAATCTCAGAAATATGTAGCTATTTTTTTCAGTATTTTATAACAGTAGTGCATTAACATAAGTTAAAACAAATATATTTACATTAAATGCAAGAATATTTTTATTCTTCAGCTTGTAACCATTAAGCAAATGTACATAATTTCTAGGAAATATTAATTAATATATAGTTATTAACTATCATGAAAAATTGTGAAGAAAACTGATTTGAATAGGGGAGAGGATGAAAGGAAGCCATTATTTGTGTTATATTTGAGTTATAGTGATTGGTGTTTCTCAGTAAAAAATACTAAAATCAAATAAAATCCATTTTGTTTAGATAGTGGGTAATGGTAATATTCAGTGGCATCTCTATGCAAAAATACATCCAGAAATTCTGTATTTTTACTTATAGATATTCATCTAGATAATAACTTAAATTTTGAAATGTAGTTGATGAAATAAATTTCCATAAATACTAGGATATCTTGACTTTTCTAAAAATGTGGTTTAAGAGAATAAATATCTCACTAATTTAGATGGTGGGATAGCTTTTTTATTCTGACTACTGCATGAGTAAATTAACCCAATAGAAATAAAATATTTGGGGGGCAGATAAAATATCTTTCATAATTTATTAATAAATAGCATTTTCTTGATTAAAAATCATAACAGATAACCAGAAGTTTTATATCCTGGGTCCTTTGGAGCTGTTTGACAAGTTCTCATCACAGAATGAGTATCAGGAAGGAGTAAGGGCGCATGGTTCAGTAAAGATTGTAATAACCAAGCAGTTCAAAGAGCAATATCTTCTTCATATCACACGGTGTGGATTTCAGCAGTTATCTTGGCCCCTCCAGAAGCAACTCTTTGAGGTTCTCACTAGACAGAAATACAAGTGAGTTTGGGACATCCATATACTCTTGGTTGCCATTTTATCTGAAGAATTGATGTTCTCTGTCTGATCTGCAGCTTACCACCCTGGAATTCACACATGCATATCCTACCCACTTGTCCAGGGGCAACTGGCTGAGTACTTTGCTTCCCCTGATTTTTTTCTTGATCTAACATCTCACTTACCACAATGGGAAGACCTCTGCACTTCTTGAACACAGAGCCTCTCCTACTTGGTAGACCTGTCCTATTAAAAGAGCCACTTTTTGTACCATTTTTTAAGAACTATTTTCTTCTCTTGTTAATTTATGCTGTTTTATAAACAGATTTACAACAATGAAAGAAGCCTTGAGATATGTAACACATTTATATATCTCTATTAATTCTATTAGTATTGTGTAATATTACCATCAACAATCATATTTGTTACTAAGCATGGAAAGTACTTCATTGTCTTTCTCTATCTCTGTCTCTCTCTCCCTTTCCTTACTATACACACACACACACACACACACACACACACACACACACACACACTTAATCTTATAACCAACATTTGAAGTAAATGTGATCATTCCTTTTTATCAAGTAGAACACTAAAGCAATGAGTTCCTTAATATTCCTCAAATTCTTATAGCAGGGAAATGTCTTTCTTTGTTTCTTTCTTTTCTTTCTTCCTTCCTTTATTCCTTTCTTCCTTCCTTTTTCTTTTCCTTCTTTTACTCTCGTTCTTTCTTTCTCTATATTTTTAATTTTTTTCTAATTTGAGACATGATTTTGACAGGTCTTAGACTTTTACTATGAAATTCAGGCTGCTCTGGAGATTGCAATCATCCTGTCTCAACCTCCAGAATACTATGACCACAAGGATATCACCATACTTAGCTTTGCAATGTTAATCATAGCTGGATTGCCAATGTAGTAATTCTGAGAATGTAGAAATATAGTCTATCTAGAATTCTGTAAAGCATTTGATGAGCTATGTTATGACATCATCTCTCTCTTACTGAGATAGAGAGCCATGTACAGAATATCATTTATTAAGGTTGATTTTTTTTTCTGTTTTCAGGGTTACTGGCATCACATTGGAGGTAAGTTACAATAAGTGTTCTGAATGTCTGAGCCAAAAAATATCTTGATCAGTAGGGATGAGAAGGGGGGAATTGGGGAATTCGGGATAACAACGTATTGTTTGCCCACTAAATAATGTAACTCATTATGGACAATAAATATATATTTAAAAAAACACTTGCTTTTAAATATAAAAATATCTTGATAGACTCTGGAAAATGATGCATATTTAGAAAGCATTAAACAAACAAAAGCAAAAGAACTTGGGTTTCCTTAAATCCCACAATGTAGATGGGGTAAATCCTGGCATGCATAAGAATGTTTTGTGTATCATGTGTCAGCTAGAGGGCAAATTTGTGTGAATGAACTGTGGGAATTTCCTGTGATAATTACTACCAATTCCAGCACAAGTGGAAGGAAGTAATACTCCATTGGGTTTTCATTGAGTCATAGTTCTAATATTTTATCCTTATAAGCACTTGAAGAACAGTATCAACACACCATGCTATTGGAGGAAGGCAGTTTGGTCAAGGAGGCTCTAGTTCATGAGGATGCTTGAAGGAAATGCAGATGTTTAGCATGAAAAACTAATGGAAATATATTTGAACTTGGCTGTCTAAAAGAGTTCGCCCAGAAGAACAGAAAATTATTGAATTTTTCCATGAGTAAAATGAGGAGAAATATGGAAGACACATTTTCAAATGTCCACACCTGCCAGATAAGAGAGTAGTGAGCTTTCAAGCACAAGGTTGAGAGCAACCTTGCCACACCTTCAGAGAGAAGATTCGAGATCCTCCAGAACTGTTCAAGGTTAGGGTCTTATTGTTTACCACCAGTTTATCTGTTCCCAAAAGTTGAGGTCAGAAAAGGTTATGCTACCTAGAAAGGTTAAGTGTCCACAAGTCTTTAGCAGCTGGACAGTGAGCAGGACAGACCTGTACTCTCACCTGGTCTCCTTGGGCAGGATTGACTCTGAACTATTTAAAAGTTTGGATGCAAATCCTTCCTGCTCTCCTCCCTGCTTTCTGCACAGTGATGCTTCTACTCAGGGTTCTCTTCAAGTTCCATGAAATCACCAATGACCATACATTTGTGTGTGTTCATCTCTGTTTCTTGACTCGCACTGACATTATGCCATGGAAATGCTTTAAACCTTGGTTGTAACAAGGAGTGAATCATTCAATAGCTCTGAAGGCTCCAAAGAGTATTGTGAATGCAAGATCTCTCCTGATACTGGAGTGCATCCTAAGTAGCTCATGCTGATATCTCAGAGTATATCTGTGCCAGCATTCATGGCAGCCTGGTTTAGTCTGTTCCCAGAATCTGACATTGAAGAAAAGCTGGTAAAAGGAGAAAGAAAACGTTGGACTTATCCTCAGTTTAATGTCCACCATGGGCTGATCAGAGTTTATATTTACTATCATATTTAATCTGAATATCAAATTGGAAAAGAATGATTGCCTCAATTTTCCAGATAAGGAAACTAAAGTTCATTTCAGGAGGAACAACTTACTCTAAGCAGAGTACTGGCTGGTGACAGAGTTGGAATCTGTAATTACACACTTAAGTTCATCCCACTGAGGGAGGTGGAAATGCATAGAGCCAAAGACGGAGTGAGCTTTCAAAAACCTTGTTCTTAATTGCTGAAAATCTACTCCCTGTAAAGATCTGCCATTTATAAGTGCAAAAATACAAACAACTCCAAAATAATTAGCTCTAGACCACAGGGACTCTGGGAAAGTGGAACCATAGGAGGAGGAAGTGAGCCTCCAGGCCTCATTGTGGGCTCCACATTAGAAGTCATAATAATGCAAGTAATCAACATTTCTGAAATAATCACATAGATTTTTATTTCAGTTTTGCTGTAATTTCAATTTTCACCATGCCAAAAAAGAGCAAATCCTTGAAAATCACGAAAATATTGTTCAAGTTTTTAAATATTGAGTAATAAAACCATACAATAGTCTTATTTCTAATATAACTTAGTTTTAATGGACACAGTGATAAAACTAAGTCAGATTCTGAGTGGCTTTACTACTTTACTCATATGTTATTCTTTAAAAAACTTTGAAAAATATATTGTTTGAGTAATGATTTGACTGTATGAAAGTCACCAAGAGTAGATTTTTTTTTATTTTTAATTTTTACTTTGTTGCTCTGTGTTTGTGCTGTTTTACTTTTCAATAGATTCAATGAAAGAATAATTTAATGAAAGAAATACTAGGTCTAACTTAGTAACTTAAAATACCCTTTGAATTGATTATTTTATGCCTCATTTCATATGTGTTAGCTATGCTGTTATTTTTGAACAATATATGGGCTTATCTAAGACATAGACAAATACCATAACAATAGTTATATTATTTACAAGTTATAAATTCACAGCATGTATATAAAATACATGGTGCAGAACTTCTGAGTGTTGCAATCTAAAGGACATTTCAGCAACCACACTACAACCAATGTATATTCTAGAAAACTAGTCAAGAGACACTCTCCATAGAAAAATAAGCATTGGACCATCTTTTCTTCAGGATTGGCTCAGATCTCACATTGCAAACTTGTGTCTCTGGCACAGTGATTTTAGGGAAATTACTCAGATAAGAGGAAAAGAAATTTCCAAACATAGTTATTGTCAAATTATTTTTTCCTTTCCATTTATGAATAAGGAAACTTATAATTTCCTTGCATTATGAAGATACTTTATGGAATTTTATATTATTTAACATTTTTTAAAACATTCCTATTCACATAAGGGCTCAGTGAATATTTAGTAAACAAATGGATAAACCAATGACTAGATATTAAGAATTTATCTAATACTTTGATATCAGAAAACTCTCATTTTCTGAGCTGCCAAACACAAAATTGTAATTTAATTAAAGAACATGGTTAGCTTTAATTTTATTTAATAGATAGGGAGGACTGTAGTTCATAAAATGAAATGCTTCAATGATTTAAGGAGAGGAACTTGGTAATATACACAGAAAAGGCTGATAAAGTTGGGCAAAGCAATTCAATGGAAGAGGACTTTCCTAAGACATGTGGGGTCCTAGGTTTAATCTGAACAACAAATAATAGGGGGTTAAGAAAAAAAAATAAAAATATAAAGGGAAATTAGCATTAAGTATTTTAGGAGAGAAATAGCAGCAGTGTTTATTTAGTACAAGTGAAAGAGTCCATGGACACTGCAGAAGAAAACAGTAAAGAACATCATAAGATGAGAGGAGTTCTGACAAAGACTGATGGAAAGAAAGTTCTTGGGATTTTCTAAAGTTTTATTTACGTGTGTGTGTGTGTGTGTGTGTGTGTGTGTGTGTGTGTGTGCAGCATGCAAGCATGTGTATGGGTGTGCATGCATGGTATCTTGCTACTGCAAACCAATGCTGGTCCAGCTATATGTGGGTGATTGGGGAAATGAGCCCAAGCTAGCAAAGGGAAACACTTTAACCATTGAACCATTTAGTTTTATTATAACATTTAATCCTAGTATTTTTAAACACTCACTTGAAATCTTAGTTTACCTACTCTGAACTAAATCCATGCTTTGATATGCCTTTATAATATTAACAGTGTAATAGTGGATTTACAAAGCAGTTTAATAAATTCCTATGACAGAATTTTCATATCCCTTCTACTTGGTAGGCAGAGTGGATAACATTATCATCATTTTTCAAATTATTAAACTGTACTCACAAATTTTTCCAAGTTGCAGAAATAATCAGTGATTAAACAGAGAAAAACACCTCTGATTTTTGAAAATCCAATACTTTTAATATTACCTCATTCCTAAGTCACATGAGTTATTGGGAACTAACACTCTAGTAACAAGGCTAGCTCTTCTAAGAGTGTCATCTGTTATGTGCTATAAATAATACTTCTTAACTAATAATTTATTGCTATGTGAATATCATGAATTCATGTTGTTCATCACTGTATCTCTAATACCCAGAAGTGCCTGTCTGACACATGGTCATAGTATACTCTTTTAAATATGTTGTGATGTTTCTTGAACCTTGCATTAGCCAACCCATCTGCATTAACATGGGTATATAAGCATTTTCCATTGCAGAAACCATTACTGAACCTGCAGAAAGAAAATGGGTCCTCCTTTATGGCCCATCATTGACCAACTGACTCTGCAGCCGTTCTCAAGTGTGGCATTAACTTTGGCCAAAGGTGTGCTGGGAGAACAAGCTTAGCTCAGAGGACACTGACTACAAATCTCCTCTCAAGCTGAGGCTCAGCCATGCCATGAAGGTGAATTGATCTTGTCTGTGGTAGGAGTGAGTCTTAATACCCACATTTCACAGGCACAGTTGATAGGGCCTTCTTCCAAGAGTCAGGTATGGGAAACTTTGAATTTCTTGGTTACCCTCAAACATACTGTGTTGTTGTGATTCATAAAAACACATGCTTATGTCTAGGAACTAGACCATCTGGAAGAAAGAGTGATCTTGATCTAATCTAAAGCAGAATAGAAAAAAAAAAACAACAAAGAAAATCTTGGATTCCCTTACCCCAGAGTTTGGGTGAAGCCTCTAGCCTGCTGTGAATAAAAAATTCCAAGACAATTAAGATTTGCTTAAGACCATTCTCCCTTCACCAGTTGTAAAACTATAGTTTTCCAGGAATCTCTCCAAAAGCTCTTATTATAATGAAAGTCATGCTCTAAGCCCCTTATACAACCCTAATGCTTCATGGTTTCACCTTATTCAGATTATAATTCCATCCCAGGCATCTCTGGGCCATGTTATAATCTCACTTATAGAAAAGAGAGAAGGAAGGGGAAAAAGAGGCAATCTTTTACTGTAAAACTTCAGAGTCCCCAAATGGTATATATGTCTAATCATGACTCTTCCTTGACAAGCCCATGCACACACAATTGAGTTTTTCTTTCTCTGAGAATCCCACACACAGGCTCTTTGTGCGCTTTTCTTCTGTACTGGAGCCCCTTTCAATTTTTACTAAAACCACAACCCTTCACACCATCTCATCAGAAAAATATCTGTGTTGAAGCTATGAATCCAGGGTTTGCCTGAGTAGTGGTCCCTAAACAATCAAAAGAACTCCTCGTGCTTCTCAGGGTGACTTGAATTCATCTTTGTGGAACACTATAGGCAAAAGTCCTTCTTGTGGGTTAGCAGAAAGAGATTGATTTTACAATAACTACCAGAATGAGCACCAGAACCTCCAATTTCATTATAATCTCATTTGCATGCTAAGTGAAAGATAACAATGCCTCAACGCTTGACAACTGCCATGGTCTTCATTGGAATGAGCCAAAATAATAGTGAAAAGAGATGGTGACCAAATTCCTGAAAAATTTCACAGTTAATAATGTATCTTCTCCCCTCATTTCTTATATACCTTCCATCGATTGAGAAGCTGATTTGCAAAGATTAAATCTCCTTGCTATTCTATTGGTTTTCAAAATTGCTCTTGGTTTCATAATTTTTTTTATGGTAGGGTCTTGCACAGAACCTAGAATTCACTAGAATTCTCTATGTCATCTCAGGCTGGTCTCAAACTCACAGAAACCCTCCTAACTCCGCCTCCTGAGTGCTGGGATTCAACAGTGCACCACCATGCCTGGTTGTTTCATAACTCTTAAAGATGAAAAGTAAATCAATTTTGGGTCAGAAATGTCCAGAAATCTGTGGATGTCCTTAATTGCTTGAGAGTATCAGAAACATATCTCAGCTTTTGAGTGGGCCATAACTCAAGGGTTAGAATGCTGGAAATAGCAGTGGCCACACAGAACATCCACTGAGCCAGCGACTACCAGGCTCATGCCTTATGAATGAATAAAATGAAATCCACAGACCAAAGGATAGGGTCAGGATCAGAAAGTGTTTATTAGACTACAGAGAGAAGAGGGATTGCAGAGCTCTTGTCCAAGAAGGCAAGAGGGGTTTTGAGAAGCCCAGACTGACACTTGTGTAAGGTTCCTTTTTTTTTTTAACTCCCTGAATTGAGCTGCAGATCTAGTCAGTCCAGTTCTGTTATCAGGTGTCTATGGTCAGGATTTCTGGAATCTGACAATATTACCAGAAACATATTCATTCTCCAAGAAGAACCTTCTCCGAAGGGGGTGGAAGGACTCCCTGAGTGGAGATATGAAAAGGCCATGTTCTTCTGATGTTTTTCACCTGTAGTAAAGTGAAATGACTCAGACTTTCTCCTACAGGCCCAAAGAGAATTCCCACATTTAGGTAAGAGAAAGTTATTCACTTAGGTGTCCAGTTACCTTAAACTCCCCAGCTAGTTTCTATCTCCTATTCTTCAGTGACTAATGAAGTAGTAGAGAAAAGGAGAATATTTTAAGTAAACCATCATTTACCTGAAGGATAGCATGGAGTCTTTCTGCAGCTTCAAGATCTATAGGAACCTTTCTACTCCCTGAAAAGTACTTACAGGCAAGGTGATGAGGAAATAGCTTAGGATATTGAGGGCAGGAATATATCAATCCAAACAAAAAGTTCTTAAGTACTTTAACCAACAGAAATCCTGTAATTTGTTTACTTCTTGATTTTAGAGCCAATATCTCTCTTGAGAAGAGGTTGAAAGTGTAAAGAGAATTGAGGTACCATGTTAGAGGAAGCATTCTTGAGAGGAAGCCCGTGGCAGGCAGCAGACTTATATGTCTGGGCCATTTCCATCATGTGCCCTTGGCTTTAAGTCTATTGCAAATGTTAATTTTGTCTCAACCTTGAAGAATAGTTCAGAGGAAATGTGAATAAAAGCTTCGCCTTTCATCCTAGGCCTATATAATCAGAATTATATGAACCGAACAAAGAGTTAGGAGGTATTTATGCAAAAGTCTAGAAATTGAGAGAAGTCTTAACATACTTTTGAAAAATTTCTTCCCCACCCCCACACATACAAGCATGGACATGTGTTTAAAATAATGAGGATGTATGTATTCTAATGTCCTCCACAGTGCTGCTAAGCAAACCTAAAAAACTTCCCCCAAAATTATGAACTCCTGCACCCCAATCATGAATCGCCTATCTCTCTTTTCTTAAAGAAATTATATTTTGATTTCCTGAAGCCATTTTAAGTCTTTGTTTCTTTTCTTTCTAGAAAATAACTGATAAAGTGACCCTCTCTGTCAACTGCTGATCCAAAGCCAGCTGAGATCTAGCAAGCAATGGAGACTATAGCAATTCAGGGATGAGGGGGAGGGCCGAGTGATGTGCAGAGGCAGCTTGGATGTGGCTTTGTTGGTACTTGTAGCAGGAGGTTAATTAGCATTAGCAGAAGCATGAGCAGTTGCTTGGACTTACTCATAAGGTACCGGGTGCTCTCAGCAGCGTTGTGCAGAGGAAAACAAGTCAAAATAGTTTTTGCTCCTCTTACAGAAAAACCATTTACAAAAACAAACATAAAGTAATTGGATTCTTTTTTGTTTGCTTTCTGTTTCTCCTTTCCAGCTAAGTGTTTGATTTAGCTGCTTTCTTTTTTTTTCTTTTCAAGTCCTACACAGTTTGAGCAGTAAGTTGATTGTAATTTCTTTTTCCCTTTTTTATTCTCTCCTCACATACCCTTCCTCCTGTCCTTTGGTTCTTTGATTCTCTTTAAGAAACAGCTTTATATAGAGATTTCCATTTTCAATTAAAGAGGAGTGTATTGTGAGTTTGAGATCATATTGATCCAAGACACACATCTTTTCTCTGATCACTCTTTATGATTTAAATCTCTTGGAGCTGCAGCCCACCTCTAATCTTTGCAAAGATCAAAATAACTATTGTATGAAATGTGCCAGCCTTAAAGCCCAGAACAGAGCTGTATTGGTTTAACATTGTTTGTGGTTTTCTCTATTTGTTCCAATAAAGGAAAGAAAATGGATTACGTTTTCAAAATAGCATTTTCTTTTATCTACTTGCAAAACACCTTAGACTCACCTGGTATACTTTTCCAGATATTTGCAAAATAGATGCCCTGTGCTTAGTACCTTTAGGACTATTTAATAAAGAAGGGTCTTTTATTATTTTACTATTTTATGTCTTATCAAAAGCCTATAATAATTCGTTGAAAGGTATTAATTAAAAAAGAAAGATCAGTAAATAATAACCATAATGTGAATTAAAATATCTCTTACTATGTAAAACCACATTAATTTCTTTGTCCTTTTCTTTAATAGAAGAAACTGCAAATGAATCTAAAGAAAATTAAAAAGCTTCTCAAAAGAAAAAATAAAGTCCTTGAAACAAAATCAAAGACTTAAAATTCCTAGAGCATTGGGCGCCTCTACGACCATACAATATTTAGCTAGCCTGAGTCACCATTGTTTTCACAGAAATGAGAAAATAAGGAACAGTGACATCATTTTTTCTTAGACTTGCTGAATCACAACCCACAGATGTCTCTTAAGACATTAACTCAAAAATGCAAATGCCAAAAAGTCAGATTCACAAATATATGAATATTTTTCACCACCATGATTCATTGAGTCAACAAGTTGGACATCTGGGTGCTAGGCTAAAGCAAAAAGTCAAACGTTTTATCTTTTTATTTAAGCAGTCTTTCTTTTTTTTTTTTAAATCTACTATTCTATGTGGGTCTTCTGTTAGAAATAACAGTGAAGAAATCATTGCTCCTATTGTGATATATTTTCTACTTTCTCTCTAAAAAAGTAAAAAAAAAGAGAAGAAAATTACAGGAAATATGACTTGTTATGTAGAAGCTAAAGAATTGGATATATATTTAAACTGAGGTGATTTTAGAATTTCAATTAACTATTCAGCAAAATGAAAATTGGACATGGTGGATTGTAAGGACAAATATTGAAATAAAATCTGCATTTTCTTTGTTCAATGATGCATTTTCACCACTCTTTATAGAATCTGTTATTGTGCCTTAATCACAAAAAATAAACAATCAATCAATAAATAAAAATTTTTAAAAATTACAATAGAGTTTGGTAATTGAACATCAGATACAGATTTGATGGTGCTTAACATTGAAAGCTGAGTTACTACCTGAAGTAAGATATTCTATGCTAGAGAGACAAAATCAAACTGTGTATGTATGTATGTATCTGTCATGGTTTGATACAGGTGTCCCCCACAAACAATTGAATGTGTTCTGATAGATCGATCCTCAGCTGATGGCAGTTTGGGTTTTACAACCTCGATGAAGCTGTGTTGTTGGGGGTGGGCTTATGGGGTTATAAGCCAGCTTCCCCTTGCCAGTGTTTGGGCACACCTTCCTGCCACTGTTTGCAGTGCTGTGGCAGAGGTGATGTCCACCCCTCTGCTCATGCCATCGTTTTCCCTGCCAGGATGGAGTCTCCCCTTGAGTCCGTAAGCCAAATAAACCCATTCCTCTACAAGCCGCTTTTGTTTGGGTTCTTTCTGCGCAGCAACTAGAAAGCTGACTGCAACAGTATCCTTGTGTTAGTTTGTATGTGTGAGAGAGAGAGAGAGAGAGAGAGAAAGAGAGAGACGGAGACTCGGATACTAGAAAAAGTTAAAGCATCGTGAATAGCTTAGAGAAATTAGTCAGAATCTGAGCAATTAATATAAAAGTTTAAAAGTGGATTGATATAATAACATATATTTAACCTTATAAAATTGGGTAAATGCATTAAATAATATTTATGATCATTTTCCAGAATAAAAGCTGTTACAAAATAGATTTTCCAACTGTCACATCTGAAAAGTAGTTGGAGGCTGGATCTGAACTTGGAAATGTCTGGATCAAGATTTGGACATCACTGCCAGCATATTGCATTGTCTGACATGATCACTTGCCTCAAAGCCTTGCTGGTATCCAATGCCAGCATGTATGTGATTTAGAGATTTAGGCCAACAGAAAGGAACAAGGGCCTCACCAAATACTACTACTACTACAAATAATAATAATAATAATAATAATAATAATAATAATAATAATAAGCAAGTCAATCAAGAAAGCAATTGAAATTTTTCTGTAGCTCTACTCTTGCAAAATATTCATTTGCAATAAGAATTTAGATTCTGTTAAGACCAGTGTCTTCTTTAGATTTCCCCAAATGCCTAGCAAAACACCATGAAATATTCTGGCTTGTTTTTCTTTTTGCTACAGTCTTTCTCATCCTAATGTCTTCCTCCAAATACATGGCACATGGTAAACGAGGGGGAAATCCACATGAAAATCTGTGGCAAGAATATTGAGGAAGTGATTAAGAACAGATAGATGTTCTATACATAAAGGAAGTGTAAAATAAATGAGGGCTCACAGGAAGTTTCAGATATGAAGACACACATGTAAAAGTTGCTTTCTGGTCCAGCTTTATTTCTGAGTCACTAGCGGTAATAATACAGAATAAATAGTTTTTCAAGATGATGACCAAATTTAATTATCTCTGCCTAATCTTCATGTCAAAATACATTTTTGATGTAATTTACCCCTCGTTTTCTATAACAGCTATATCTTTTCCCCCATATTATCAGCTTCTAATAAAGTTTCAAACAAATAGGACAAAAGTGTGCCTTTATTGAGGTAGACCTTACCAATCCCCAAATACAAGACTTATAGAAACCTGTAATCAGAAACATGTGGTCACCATGCCCTGTCTAACTCCATTCTGCTTCCCACTTGTCCCCAGACTCAAGCTCTTGGGTTTGCAATGGTGAACCTATCAGTCTAGGGGATGAAACTGAACAGAGACAGCAGTGATTCTTCCCAAGCATGGACAGATGTAGGCAAAAAAATGCCTGACTAAACAAACAACATTAATGAGAAATATGTAATATATACATATTTACCACTGTAACACTATCCACTAGCAGCATATACCAAGGAGAGTATAAACACAACATTACATGTTCCAAAATTACCTTTGGTGAGAAGGGTATTAAAACAATGTCAACTTATAATTGTTGAAAAAGAGAAAACTTTCAAAATAGTCTCCTTTTTCAAGAGAACTAATAGTGAAGAAGGCAGTCTTCCATTTTATTTGCTCCTCATGAATAATTACTAAGGTTGTCTACTTGTGGAATCAAGCATGTAGGATACAAATAATAATATTATTAAAAGCTTTCTAGGTCTTTGGAGATGAGAGCATTATGTAAGCTATTTTATTTAATCTTGAAAGCAATATATAAGGAAGAGTTATTACATCTGTGTGACAGACAGAAAAACTGAGGAACACACATGTTAAAGAACTTGCTGAATTCTTTAATATGTGTGTTAACATGCTGAATTCTTTCACCAGTATCAAAACAAGTAGTCATGAACTGCAGGCTGAGTCTGCATGTCTTAATGTAGAATCCAACAGTGTTCTTTCATAAAATTTTGCTAGACAGAAATGATTGTAACAAAAATAAATTTTCATTTATAAATTTGGTACATTTGACATTTGCTGATTTGGGTAAGAAGGCAGGTTTCAGTTTGCTAAGCTCTTTTACTTTATTTAATTCGGAAAAATAAAGCCACGTTTGATACATTAAGTTTAACTTGATATAAAGCTTGGATAAGTGATTTCACAATACATTCCATTGTTCCATGCAGTCTTCGTAAGGCTTGTAAAAAGAAAGTGGTAAGTGATAGTTCCCATTGTAATAAAGTGGCTCTCAATGGGCACTTTGACAGATGGGAACTACCTGAAGTACAGTCGGCTTGCAACCTGAAGAAGATGCTGGCAAGGGAAGAACTGCTAAGAACCTGTGATCTGTTGTAACCTGGGTTTCTGTATACTGGTCATTGTATCACTGGCCTTCCCAACTAGAAATCGCATTGCTGACACTGCGGAGCACTGACTTTGCAAAGAGAAGGAAGTATTTTTCTTTTCTGTCTACCAGAGAAGTCCCATATACACGATAGCACTTTTTTCCTCCCTCCTAAAACTCAGTCTTAAAAAGTATTATTCTAGGATATTTAGCCTTTATTCAGTTAATATTCCATAATGCTTTGGCAGTCATGTTCCACATCGTGTTCAGTTGAAAACCTTTTGGTATTTCAGTTTGGTTTAAAATTTTTCTGGAAGGAATTTTTGCGTTTATTTTTAAGTGAGAACTTCAATATATGAACATATAATAATTTGATTGCGTTCCTGTCCCATTCTCTACTTTTGCCCCTTTCCCAACCCCCATCCCTCTCTTTCAAGGCTGCCAACCCTCTGTTTTATTGTCTCAATCCTTTGTCCTCTTCCTTCCTTCATGGAAAATGTTAGTGGCCTCAGAACCATACTGGATTTGTGTGATATCAGTAAATACTGAGGGGTCACAAGTGAACCTGTTCATTTATGTCAGAAGGAGAGTACCCAAAGTCCATCTATATACCCTGTGGCTATAACATTCTTACTCCTCCATCTTCCATCGTGATCCCTGAGGAGAGCATGGTAGAAATCTCCTTTGGTGTTGAGCTCTGAACAGCCATTTATTTTCTGCTTTTTTGAGTTTTGACTCTCCCCAGTGTCTGCTATCATCTCCATGGACGAGGTTCTCTCGTTAGCAGTGAGTGCAGCACTCATAATGATCCTGCCCCTTCCCAGTTGGGGAAGTGAGGGGAGATATATATGACGCAACCAGCTCTAAGCACTGGGCTTTCACTTTTTGTCATTTTGTTGAATCTTGAGTTCTTCTAGTACTGTTATTCACCTCCATCTGTAAAAAGAAGGTCCTCTAACTAAGAGTGAAATCAGCATTAATCAAAGGGCATAAACATAAACCTTCAGAAAGCTGGTTAATGGACATAATGTATTGGTGCAGCCAAAGAAGTGTGGAAGCGTTCCTCTGGGATCCATGAACTTCAGTGTTACAGGATTTTGAAATGATCTCAGTACCAGGTAATGAACAGGGTCTCATATCTAATCAGAGAGCAGTTGATTCTCCCTATAATTCATGTGCCACTCTTGTACCCATGGGTATTATCATGGTTTGATCCAGGTGTCCCCTACAAACGAATGAATGTGTTCTGATTGATCCATTCTCAGCTGATGGCAGTTTGGATTTACAACCTCACTAGAGCTTTGTTATTGGGGTGGGCTTATGGGGGTTATAAACTGGTTTCCTCTTGCCAGTGTTTGGCACACCTTCCTGAGCTGTTTGCAGTGCTGTGGCGGAGGTGATGTCCACTCCTCTGCTCATGCCATCATTTTCCCTGCCATGATCGAGTCTCCCCTTGAGTCCATAAGTCAAATAAACCCATTCATCCACAAGCTGCTTTTGCTTGGGTTCTTTCTGTACAGCAACTAGAATTCTGACTACAACAGGTATATCTTGCCTGGCTGGTTGATTTTGTAGCTTTCAGGATTCATTGCTTATTCAGATTATTGTTGACTTTTCTCCCCAGGCACCTTACATAGGGCACTATGATATCTAGCCAGCAAAAAGATGGCTTCCATTTCAGTTCCAGCTTGTTTTCTCAATGTTCTGTGACTACAGCCTGGGGTGTCTGCAGAAATATTGTGTTATCATCTAGTCCTGGGGGGTAACAAGGCACTTTGACAATGGTCTGCATTCTTATGGGGGTTTCTTGGGCCTCCTTGACAAATAGCCCACTGTGGATGAGTTGAGCCATCTCTGGTACTAAGACTCACCTGCAACAACCTATGATTTCATAGTAAAGCTCCCCCCACCAGCAGCAGAGTAATTAGTTCCAAACTATATCTCCCTCCCTCTTCTTTTTTAAATATATCTATTAATTTAACTAGCAATTAGGTTTATATAGTACTTATGTACACTGTCTAAGGAAAGCAGATAGTTGACTTGTGAGTATGTAAAATAAAAGTGGTTCCATGATTGGCTGGGATTTGAATACCTTAACTACCATGTACTAAACTGTGTGACCTTGAAAATGGCATAATTATTCCAAGTTCAGCCACACACTGGTTTCACGGCAGTCTTCACAGGACTACTACCATGATTGAATGACAATTTATTTCATGTTACCTACTAACTGGCAATTGTTTTGAAAAAAATATTCCTCTTCAATTTTTCTTCAGGTACATATAAAATAGAATTAAAAAGTACTTTGGAAAGAATATGCTAATTACAGAGATGAAAAGTGAATATGACGTGTTGAAAAATGAGCCCTCTGCTGAAATAATCACACTTTTGAGACTAAAAGAAGCTCTCTTAGGCAACTCTGTTTTTCTCTCTTTCTCAGCCTCAACTCTTTACATATGTTAAGTAATGCTCATAATGTTAGATAAAACCAGGACATATTTTATTAAGACTATGATGGCTTTATCTTATTGTTCCCCAGAGCAAAACCCAACATCATCTTTGCTTGGGATATTACACTCTCTCATTGAATTAAAAGAATCTCTCTTTGTAAGATACATGAATAGGGCTGTGAAGATGGTCAAAAGCACTTGATATGCAAGCTTGATGACCTGAGTTCAGATCCTCTGAACCCACATAAAGGCAGAAGCAGGAAAATTAGACTCTGTCTTCTTGCATGCTTTCTGCAATATAAGAGGAAGAGGCAGAAAATCACAAAGGCTCATGGCTCTGCTAGCCTGGCAAACGCAGTGGTGAACAGGAGGTCCTACCTCAAATAAAGTAGAAGGAAGGTAAGGACTGAAGACTGACTTCTACATGAAGGCAATGGTATGCAAGTCACCGCACATAGAGACATAAACCCATCATACACACACAAAAAATTTTAAAAGGTAGATGAATAATTTCAGTTATGACAATTTTATGTCAGACTTTATGCATAGTGATATATATATATATATATATATATATATATATATATATATATATGTGCCAAGTATGTAAGCTATACCGCTTCTTGCCTTATACTTGGCATATATAAAGAAGATGTCCTATAATTATATTTATTTGATTCAAGTAGACAGTAACACTCTCAGGAGACAAGTAATTTGTCCGGCATCATATGGAGAAGTAGATTTAGGCTATCTTGATGTTATGGTTTTACTGCTTCATAGTTTAAAATAATAGCAATAGTTATTCAGTATTCTAAGTAAATTCACCAAGAAAAAGAAGACAGGGTTGCTTGTCCCTTCACTTCAAGGCTTCACAAATGACACTGCAGAGCTGATACTTTCCTCAATTGTTTGATCCCAAAGGAGCAATAGTGCAATAATTGCATATAACTGACTTTGAGGAAATGCTTTAGCTGGAATCTTAAATATGCATCTCTCAAAGAAAATAATTGTGCATTTCAGCATGGCTGAAACAGATTTGGTTTTTATTTCTGTGAAATTCATACAAATATATGAAGTAAATAAAGTCTAACTTACCTGTGTAGGAACATTTATTCACATTTGGTTTAAAGTTGCTATACATGGCAATGTTACATCATTTGTTACCCATACGTAAAGATAACAAATGCTTTCTGAAAAAAGAAGTCACAAAAAGGGACCAGATTAATTAGATGTTTGCCAACTTCAGTATTTTCTGATGCCAGAATCACTTATTATGGATATAAGAAAAAAAGACAAATAAAGAAAAAAATATGGAGCTCCAGTGGCTAGGCTATACATGGTCGCCTGTCACAAGGACTGATCCAGAGGACCCATGGAGGAGGTTATCCAGAGGACCCATGCAGGAGGTTATCCAGTGGAGTGGGAAGGGGAGGGCAGTGGGGAATTGGGGATAACAACTCATTGTTTACCCACTAAATATTGTAACTCATTATGGACAATAAAAAAAGAAAAATAAACCATTTCTTTAACTATATATATATTCTCACAACACAGAACACCTTTGTGACCAGATATATAGGCATGTTTCCCAATGCCCAAGCTCTGCAGAAAATCCCCAGTGACCGCCAGCTGTGTGTGCTCTGATCCTGCCATCAGCTGTACCTTTATGCAACTTTGAAGTTAAATGTCATTCACAGGACCTATGCTTCTACTGAGTGCTACAAATCAGGGTTCCCACATACTCATTAAGATCCATGTCAAAACTGCTCTGAGAATTCAGGGGAACTCTTATTCACTAAGCTTATTAAAAAAATTATTACACAGGATATAACTAGGCAGACAGGTATGGGAGACAAAGGGCAGAGCTTCGAGATCTCCCTGGGCATACCACCCGTAAGGAACTCCATGTATTCAGCTGTCTCAAAGCTTGGTAAAACAGTAACTTGGTGTTTTAGGGAAGATTCATTATGTCAATATGACTAATTACATCTTTGGCCATTGAAAATTAATACAAGCTTGACTCCCTTTCTCCTCCCTAGAGCTTGAAAGGTGGGGTGAAAATCTTAGTCCCATAATACACCAACCCTATTCTAATAACTCAATTTCATAGGCTGGTCTAAACAAGCACAGTATTAGGTACTGGGCAACTGGGTTCTAGACTTGGATAGCCTCTTGATGGCATCATGTTCGATCATTTGTAATATGTCTGGATTGACACAGTGTCAGAATATTCTTAAATTAATGAATCAATTTTCAAAAACATAATTGCTACTGTAACTTATTAAGTAGGCAAAATGAAGATGACCAGGTGAGAAGGCTGAAGCTGAGGAGGAAAACGGAGTCCAGGGTCCTCCAAAGAAGCATGGCCCTCTCCTCTTCTGTCAAATCCCTCTTTTCCCTTTAGGGATACAGCTCAATGGGATATTTTAGATAGCAAGCTCACTGAGTTCTGAAGTTTCTTATAGACTTTTTACTATTTTGTGATAAACCATACTGGCTACCTGAATCATAAAGTTCAAGGTTTTTGTTGTTTCTGTTGTTCCTTAGCATGTTTTTTGAGTAGAGAGTGCTTTAGAATCCATTAGGAGAAGGAAAACTACCCCTTTTCTCTGATCAATTATGAGATTGAGGATTGCCTGGAGTCTATGGGGATAGTTTGACAAGCAGATTGATTCTGGTACCTGTGAATTCCACTAGAATAAAATAGCCACGAATCTCAACTCCTTATGTGGGACATGTAAATATTTTTGAGCCAAATCCAAATGTGGAATTTATTCTGATCCATTCCATTCTCTGGTAGGAGCAGAGAGCATAAAGGTGAATGTTCATTCCTTTAAATTAGTGGCAACTGACATAAACTTGAAAATCCCTTTGAAATGCAGAAAATGTTTAATCTTTAGACCATCTGCAGCAGATTTACAGCTAACACTCCGGCGTCTCTGCTAACGGGTTGATGCCACAAACTAGGAATTTCTCCAAAGTTACAATTACATGATGCAAAAAAGGTAATTTTTACCCCAATCTCCTGTTTTCATTCCAGGTCTTAGTTAATGCTGTCTTGATGGCTGCTGTTTGATGAATCAGCTTTCCTGTTAACTAGAGGTGCAGGGCCATCATCTAATGAAAACACTCTGTATTTGATGACTCCCTAGGCTGCTGTTCTGCATATTAAAATAGAATTTCAATCTTACTCTTAGAAATAAAATCAAGCCCGGCATCTGTGGTTTGCACAGAACTGAGAAAAATGCTGCTCATTTAATCTGCACAATATTTTTCATGTGAGGCTGTATAAAAAGAGGCCATGGATATCATTTTAAAATGCCTATAAATTAGAGACAAATTCATAGAAATCAGCATAATAGTCCAATGTGTGGGTTAGTTCATTATATGTACAAATTCCACTGCTGAAAGTTTGCTGTAACAGTTAAAAGTTGGCCAAAATATTCACAAATTAAGGCTTCCTGATCTTTCTCAAATATCACTGGTAGCAGATCACTTCCATTCTTATTACTGTGAGGATTGAGCCTCCCTGATAGCTCACTTTAAAAGTTCCTTTTTTAATAGTAATGACGGCACTTTCACACTCAAGAAGGAGAAATCATTTCACAGCTCACAGTAAAAGGCAAAGCATCAAAGCACTGAGCATTCTTGGTTGGAGGTTTTACCCATCACGTTCACAGAAAAGCAGATCACACTCACACTCGAAAACAGCAAACTGTTCACTGATCACTTCCCGAACAACCGATAAACCATATGGAGTGTGCTTCCTCTCTCTTCTCACCTTTTATGCATGCTTCCCTGCAATACACAGAGGCATAGACCACAGTCCACTTGAATTAATTATGCAGGAGTGTCTAATGGTTTTATGTTAGTAAAATTTTATTTCAAGAGAATATAACACAATACATATAAATACAATAGTCACCTACTCACCGCTCGATGCATCTCAAACACCATGCAAATCCTATGCTCAGTCTTCATTTTGTTATTGTCGTTCAATTTTATCTTCATCCTCAAAGTAGATATTATTGATATTATGTATGTATCAGTTGTAGCTAAAATTCAGCATAACTAATTAATATATGCCATGTCAGAAATCTGGGAAGCTTGGATTTGAGGATTTGAACTTGTGTTTTTAAATGATGTCAACCATATTCATGAAGTTTATAACTAGCATAAAAATAATGTTCTGATTATGAAAATTTCTCATACATTAGACTTTGCTCATATTAATTTTAAGTCATACTGTGATTTATTATGAGTTATACATATGAATGTATACATATATACATGTCTAGGTGGCTTTGATGTTGCTGTCATTTAGATCTCGGGAGCATGTGATCTTATGAAAGAAAACATTCTGTTCTTAGGGAAAATTGGGGCAGTGTTTCTTAATTTTTCCTCCTTTTATTCTATTGCTATTCCTGTGATGCTTCTTCTTTTCTTCGTTTTGCATTTTTTTCATGTTTTCCTTTTTTATGATGTCCTCACCACCACCTTAACTGTCATTCTGGGTAATCTTTGCAGAGTCAGTCTTCGAAAACACTTATCATACCTAGTCATTTAGACTTCTGCGCAATGTGGACAACTAACCCATTTTATAGATTAGAAAGCTGATGTCTAGAGAAAGTAAGTGATCATGTTCTTTTTGTGAAATCATATAACTAACATGACTAGACTATTTGAAATGGATGGAATTATAGAATTGAAGATAACTGTTAGTCGATAACAAGAATCAAAAGATGTGAAGTGTCTCATGACATTTATAACTGAATTCTCTTCTTCAAATCAAAGTGCACACCTAAGAGACCAAACAGCTTCTTCATCGCCAAAGCCAAACTTCTGGGCCTGAGCACACAGCAGTTGCTGGTTTCTGAAACTTCAGCAGGAGACTTGAATATCTAATTGAATTAAATTTGTGTTTCTAAGGCTCAGTTTAACAAGTTGCTTCCTTTATATTTGCTTATTGATTTGAGGGTAAGAGATGAAAAGAGAGAGAAAGAAAAGAGAAAGAGAAAGGAGCCCTCAATGTATCAGGGCCTTCTGCCACAGCAAACCAACTCCAGATGCTGTGACACTTTGTGTATCTGGCCTTGCTTGGGTACTATGGAAATGAGCCCCAGGATGTCAGGCTTTACAAGCAAATGCTTTTAAACACTGAGCCATCTCTCCAGCCCCCAGATGCTTTCAGACACAATATTTTAACATGAAGTACACCATCTAAAACTCGAGCTCAGTTAACTTGACTAATACCAGTCTTTCAAGATACTCCTTGCTTTTTATGGCTAAAAATTTCTGAACACTCACTATACTCTCCAGAGTCTATGAAGCCTCCAGTTTTGTATTTTGGATTTTAACTTCATTGACTGTCCTGTTTTTTACTTAAAAAAAAAAGATGTAAAACCAGAGATCATATATTTTTACTGCATGGAAGATAAATACACACTGGGAAAAATTCATGATCACTAATGTACTTCCTTTTAAAAGGTAAACACCATGCCATTTTTTTTACTATTAACTGTGATTAAAAGAAGATACATAAACTCATCAGTAAGGCAAATTCATAGATTAATTGATATCCATTCTTGGATGGCCTCATGAGACTTACCTTACTAATGAAAACTAGGTCAAATAGATTGTCCCAGTCTTTAAAGGTACATTAGTGACTATAATGAGAAATAACTAACTTATTTAAGGTTACAAGACAAGCTCCCTAGGTAAAAAAAAAAAAATGCCAGTGGTCTCTGTTTATTCCAGCTGTCGTTGACCCATTTATCCTGGCAGCTTATGCAGCGCCCTCCAGCTCTGCACTACCATCTTGAGGCTGGTTACCATTCTGGACCTCATAGGGTCTCTCAGGGCTGATCAACAACAAAGTAGCCTTAATACTCACCCATCGTGACTCAGGGAACTGAGAGGAAAAAGGGGAGGAAAGATTGTAAGAGACATGGTGGGGGAGAATATCCAGAGACATTGCCCACCTCAGTAACAACATGCAAAGGGGGGTGGAACGGGTTGACTCCTAGACTATCCACAACCCCCCTACCCCATGGACTGATCCAGACTGCCCACGGAGGAGGATATCCAACTGACCAGGGACAGGGAAGAGGGAAATAGGGGAATTGGAGACATCAACACATTATTCCCTTATTAAGTGTATCTAATTATGGATAATAAAAAAGGAAAAAAATGACAACTTGGATGCTTTCAATTTTTCTTTGATAAGCAGAGTTTAGAATAGAATAAATAATTAATATGTCTATCAGAAAAGCTATCACATATATGTCTTATAAGCTTTCTCTTCCTCAGATAGGAAACTTCAGGCTCAGAAAGAGTAGTTTGCTTATCAATAAGCCATGGTGCATTAGTTTTCAACCGAGGATCATTGTATACTCTATTATAGCCAACCAAGATATAATGTTCCAATAATTAATTTAATATCTCTAGCTATAAAAAAACAAAATTTGAAAAGTTCTCTGGCACATTATTAGAAAAGACATAACTAATCACTTTAGGTAACTTTCATATCTTTATCAATGTTCCCTATAAACTAGATTCACCCTGTTAAACATAGTCAATCCAGTCATTTTATGGAACATTTGGAAGAAATATTAACATAGCAATTTATACTGTAATGTGACTCATTATGGAATGACACAAAATAACTTAAACCTTAGTCTCTATCTGCTTATGGTCTAGTTGAGAAAAACAAATATGTTCTGAATACTTGAAGACTCAAATACCATTAAAGTAGATTAATTAGTTTATTAGTTTTTAAGTGCAAACAAAAGAAATGCATTAGATTATTCTTCTGCGTATGATGCATGGATGGTCATAGAATGTGGTTTAAGCTGTGTTTTGAAGCAACTGTATTTTATAAAGCTAAAGGAATATATGGATAGGGTCACATTTTTAGCAAATAGTAGTTAATAAATAGAGTGGAACTCTAAAATTGTATGCTCAGGTGTGAAATACACCAAATTTAAAAATAGTAAGTTTTATAACTCATTTATAAAAGTAGAACTGTGTCTATGAAAGGACTCTCATAGTTTTGTTCATGCCGGTTGCAGCTAACTTCTCTCATTGCTGAGCAGAAAGAACCCAACCAAAAGCAGCCTGTAGGGGAATGGGTTTATTTCGGCTTATGGACTCAAGGGGAAGCTCCATCATGGAAGGGAAAATGATGGCATGAGTAGAGGGTGGACATCACCTCCACCACAGTAATGCAAACACCAGCAGGAAGGTGTGCCAAACTCTGCCAAAGGGAAGCTGCCTATAACCCCCCATAAGCTCACCCCCAACAACAGCTCCATTGAGGTTCTAATATCCAAACTGCCAACACCTGGGGATCGAGCATTCAGAACACATTCATTTGTGAGGGACACCTGGATGAAACCATGACAATGCCAGTACTCAAACATATGCATATGTAGAGATGACATACCAGATCTCAACAAGGTTGTTCTATAGTAGGAATAAATGTCTCCATGAGCATTGCTCCAAGATATAAGAGTTGGCTGCTTAGTGGTTAAGGCAATAGCTTTCAAAGCAGAAGGACCAGAGTTCGATTCCCCAGTACCCACGTAAAGCCAGATGCACGCAGGTGGTGCATGTGTGTGGAATTTGTTTGCAGTGGCTGAAGGTCCTGGTGCACCCATTCTCTCTCTCTGCCTCTTTCTCTCACTCTCTCAAATTAAAAAAAAAGAATTTTATTATGACATGGATCCCAAAGAATCTGGGAAAAGACAATGAACCTCTGGCTGAGAACTATGCCTTCCTTGAGTCTACTTACATACCTGTATACACAGAGCTATTTGCCCTATAACCAAATGAAAAAAAAAAAAAAAGATCGTTTCTGTGTGCTGGTGTGTCATCAAGTGACCCAGGATCAAGATACAAGTAAGTATGCAAGTTATCCTCTGAAGTAGATTCTTGCTTTGAATAATGGGTTTAGCCCATTTGATGATGCCTGGGTTTCTCTGGTCTTAGTGGATTTCAGCTCATAGGCTGTAAAGTTAGTCAAAATATTAAATGGATATGTGTCATCTTTGGGTACAAATTTACTTGCCTCATTCTTCTCAGTTACAAAGTGTAAATAATGATGTTTTTCCTATCCATTGTGAGATTGAATAAGGATATAGTGCAGTGTGTCTTACTATTAAGTGTGAGTTAAGTGTGAGTGGTACTTCTGAGCCAGGGTTTCATTGTTTCATGCTGATTCCCTGTGACTTCTTGATTCCTTGTGATGTTCTTGAGAACATCCTATCTTTTAACTATCCCATTTTCATAACCAGTAGTAATAAAAAATAAATGGCTTATTACTGGCTTTTTACTGATGGTAATTGCACTTATATTAAATAGGGGATTCTCTCTATTGAGAAATGATCATTTGTTACTGTAAATCCAGTCCATATATTAAATGTGTTTACTGTATCTTCTCATTTCATCATTATAACTACTCAAAGAGATATATGTTATAGTTTTTACTATTTTGAAGGCAAAATAATAAATCTCAGAGACTTTTAGTAATGTCTTTGTTTTGCACATCAAATAAGTGATACTAACAAATTCTAAAACAGATTAACTTGCATCTAAACATTTACTCTGCTAGAAATATTGTAAAACTGCAAATTTTAATGCTTCAGAAATTTTATCACAATTTTCAAACTGCATAGTATTAGTTTCCTATAACTGCTATAAAAATTTACCACCAATTTCATGGATTAAAACATCATAAATATGCTGCCTTGCTGTCAACAGCACAAAATCATTCCAACTTGGCTAAGGTCAAGATGTCAGTGGGCCATTTTCTTCTTTAGGCTTTGAGTGGGGAAACAAAGCTGCTTCGAAGTTGCCAGGACTCCCTGACTTGTTCTCCATCTTCAAAGTCCATTACCCCCTTCTCTCCTTACACATCACATAGCCTTCTCCTCTGACTTTCACACTCCTGCCCTCGTTTTATAGAGACCATTTTGATTACATTGCCCTATCTTGAAAATCCAGGAAAAATTTCCTGCCCCTAAATTCTTAATTTAGTCACATGCCATTATGGCTTGAATGTAAAATGCCCTTCTCCACAGATCCATTCATTTGAATACTTAGGCCTCAGAAAGTGGTGCTGTTGGGAATGTGGTAGAAACTTTTGGTCATGAAGGTCTAGTTGGCAGAAATATAAGGGCTGACCAGAAGGTTTTAGGCTGGCTCTGTTTCTTAATCTGCCAAGATGTGAGCAGGCCATTTCACAATGTCACTACTATAGTCGAGTCCTGCCTGCCACAGTGGACTGCACCCCCTCACAGCTTGACCCAAAATCAGCCCTTCCTCCTCTTAGTTGTTTCTCCCAGGTGTTCTGCCACAGTGATGAGAAATGTCAGTAATATGCAGACACAGGTTTTTTTGCTACATAAGATAATTTTCATGAATTTATGCAATCAAACATAGTCATATTTAGAGAGTTATCATTCACTTTACCTAATATTTTATCTAAAAAATTAAAATATCATGGATAAAAATTACTCTAAGAAACATACAAGAGAATGGAATATGGTCTTCTAAATGAATGTTATAGTCTTTGAATCATAATGGGAATATTTTCACTGATTCTTTTTTTTAAGTCAGTAAAATATCTTTCAAAGTGTTCAATACTAAAGTATTGATAAAGCATGATAGTTTAAGATTCAGCATTTCTCTGTATATGAAACAACAGATATTTCCTCAAGAGGCACCTATTTTTCATGCAGCAAGGTTATCTATTACTTATGCTGCTCTGGACTCACGATCTTATATTTCTATTCAAATACAAGGCATTTAATTCATATTCAGCTGTCTTAGCCACAGTCCCCAATGTACTTGTTTATCTGATGCAAGTTTAATGTGGTATCAAGGAATTTTATGGAATTAGAATTTCTTGTTTTTGAATAAGAGTAATTACAACACCATCAAAGGCTTTGTGTTAGATAGATACAAAGAAAGGGAAAAAAACATTTTTAGAAAGTAATATAAACCAGGGAAGAATATTCTGATAATGACTTCCCCACATGACATCTCATATTGTGCAGATTATGAACTGGTCCAGTGTGCCAGAAAACTATATTTTTAATTGGTCTTTATAACCATCTTCCCAACCTCTGAAAGATATTAGCTAATAAAGGAGAACAGGGCTTGCATTATTTAGGGCCCAAGTAATTAGCAAGTCAGTCTCCAGACAAAACCGATATGCTTTATTATTAGAAATCTAGGCAACCATGTTAACTATATCATTGCTCTCTGGAAATGTCACCCGTCAAGGTGACAGTCAGAGATCTGACACAATATCTTCTCATCGGAATTGTTGACAATGTACAGCAAAGTTGCTTTTCTTTAATTTGAATTTAAATCTTGGTCTTTACCAACTGGCCGAGAACATTACTGCCTTCATTTTCTTTTGGGACAAAAGGAGCTGGTTTATCACATCGAATCCTTCGTTTCTCATTCAGTCAACAGCAGCACTTGCTAGCGTATTTGCCTAAATCGAAAAGTGCTGATCAAGGGAAAAATAAATTAAAAGGAAATTAAATACTCTCTAGCAGATGAACAGAGGTAATTAGTTATGAACTTTCGGGAGGAAGAAATGTAACCCTAGTGGTTGAGATTTTTGCTTGTCTGTGTCGTATGTGTGCATGTACACACATGGAAACTTTTAGATCTCTCAGAATGCCGGCACTGTTAAGAGCAGAGCTGTTTACATTTTCTCCACTTGCTTCCCTGTTACACAAGGAAAAATGTTAGGAGGACCTGGGCATATAGGTCTACTAAATAGTTATACAAATAAAACATTTACAAATAGTAAATTATAAAGATGCTTCTTATGAAAATTCTTTGATACCTCTTTACCACTTATTAAATACTGGAGAAACTCTGCATACTAATGTGGTGTATGTGCACATTTGCTTTTACATAAAGCATTATATCTTGGTTAATATTTCACCATGGTAGGATGGAAAGCGAGTTGACAGATACTTTGATTTCATGACTCTAAGTGCTAAGAACATTGTTTCATATTTTCACATTGTACAAATGACTACAGTGGTCCCAATATACAAATAGAATTGTTAGACATTCTATCTTAAACTCAAACCAAAATCCACTCAGTGATTTTTCTTTTTGCAAAACTCAAGTAAGCAACTCTAAAAACAATTTTTAAAATCAAACATCTAACAGGACATATTCAAACATAGACTAATTTGATACTTAAATTCTAAGCAAAATATGTAGTATTTGTTTTCTTTAATTAACCATCAAATTTTACAAGAGCATAAACATTGTATGTTTAGTAAAAAAAAAATGGGAATTCACAACATCCTAGTCTCAAATCTGAGTTTACATGTTTCAGGAAGCATTGGGTATCATTGTGTGTTACTGCATCACATGGGACCCATAATATAAAATATGCATGCTTGCTGTTCTGAAACAAGATTGTGGTGAAGTTGATGAGCACCACTACCGTGTATCTGTATTGGCAACTATTTCCTAATTTGGGGGAAATTTGAAATTTGTTTTTAAATAATGTTAAGTTGTGGTGATTGCCACATTTTTGTAGGTCTTACATTCAGTTTCATAATTCACATAGAGTTGAAACTTATAGTTTAGAAAGCTTCACATAGACAACAGTTTTTGGAAAAAAGTATTTCCATTTAATATTAGTGTATAAGAGATTATATTATAAATTGTAGGGAGTGACAGGGTGGCATATCATTCATTATATATATATATATACATTGTATATATTGTCCATAATGAGTTACATTATTTAGTGGGCAAACAGTGAGTTGTTATCCCCAATTCCCAAATGCCCCCCTCCCCATCCCCAATCAGCTGGATATCCTCCGCCGTGGGTCATCTGGATCAGTCCTTGTGGCAGGGGACCATGGATAGCCGAGTACTCAGCCTGGTTCTCCTGGCCCAAGTGTGTTGTTACTGAGGGGTGCCATGCCTCTGGATAGTCTCCCCCACCATGGCTCTCAAAACCTTTCCACCCCCTCTTCCTCTCAGTTCCCTGAGTCATGGTGGGTGAGTATTAAGGCTGATATAATGTTGTGAGCTTAGGGGTCTTTGTGTTGAAAATTGTTGGTTTCTGTCACCCTGGCTTTTCCTGGGTTGATTGAATGGCTGTGGCTGTGGTTCCCTTGTGGGATGCCATATGGATCCTCCACGATATGGCTGTGGTGGCTCATCTCTTGCCAGGATCTCAGCTAACTGCCTACGGTCGGATGGTAGGATTAGATGGGCCATAGCTCTCTCGCTGCATCCTGAAAAATACAAACGCATTCTCCATTGGAGAGTGAGATCAGTCTAGGTTAACAAATATACACAATTCTGTATTACCAAGTTTCTATTTTTAGTAGCCTCCCCATCAATCGCTCCCATAGTACATCTTTTCTTGTGAGCCCAAGAGTACGGGATCTGGTGCCTATCACCCTAAATCCCCAGTTCCAGTCAAGGGATCCAACTCGCAAAGTGGAATATTTGGCCTAATTTAAAAGCTGTTGATTGTCTTCCCCAGGCCCCGGCTCCTCCATTGCACAAGTGCTCCTTTCTTGGTTCGCTGTTCTCTCCCAGTAGGAGGTATGGTCAGCCTATTCATGGCCTCAGACTGTATTTCATGCCAGTGGTCTCTGTTTACTCCAGCTGTCATTGATCAGCTTCCCCTGGCAGCTTGTGCAGTGCCTTCCATCACTACACTAATTACCATCTGGTGACTGGTTATCATTCCAGACCTTGAAGGGTCTCTCAATGCTGATCGGTGGCATTCTGTGGTTTCTTCAGCAACAGGGTTTTGCCTCAGGCCTGGGAAGGGCATTTAAGGGCTTTGCTTCTTTCTCTTTGTTTCTTTGTTTCTTTGTTTCTTTGTTTCTTTCTTCCTTTCTTCCTTCCCTCCCTCCCTCCTTCCTTCCTTCCTTCTCTCCGTCCATTCTTTCTTATTTTCTTCTTTCTTTTCTTTTTCTCTCACTCTGGCCCAGGCTGACATGGAACTCATTCATTGAAGCTAAGGAATCTCAACCTTCCATTTGACAAGATTAAGGATGTGAGCCACTTGGATAATGGACTTTGGTTTCATTAGTTTGTCAGTTTTAATCCCCACACATGCAAAAGTATTCCAATCAAATTATGTTTGTATACTGCTCAGTGGGATTTTAGGTGTGTTCTATATTTTTCTCTACTGAGTCTACTATTGGTCTCTTACTCTTTCCATGCACAATTAATTTACAAACTGACTTCCACATATTTTCTCTTTATTTTACATAAATATATCCCTCCGTGGTCTCTACAAACACTAAAATCTGTGGAAACTAACAGTACCCTAAATTCCCACTCCCAGATATTTGTGTCACCTCCACCTTTTCCGAAGTTCATACTAGTCCTGGCTCTAACTCACCCTAAGCTGCTCCCACTTCTAAATAGCTATAGCCCTAGCATACTTAATACTAGCCTTGTTCATTTATCCACTAGCAATTACTGAAGTCAAAAATAACATTGTTGTTAATTCACTGGTAGGTCATTTATATAACAACCTTATCCTTAGGCTGGGGTGAGGGGGACTCATGATCTCCCCACATGAACCTTTTTCCTCATGATGGGAGCCTCTATTATCTTTATCTTTCCTTCCTGTTCATTTAAACAGCATAATTTTTTAACTTTATAAACTAGAATTCGGGTACCTCTTAAATTTTGAGGTGCATTGGAGCTGAGCTGTAAGACTCCTTAACTAGCTGTCAGAATGCTATGCAGACTGATGGGGGACAAAAGTTTTCAATAGTCTTCACCAGCAGTGCAAGCTTTACAGCTGGCCAGCCAGGCCAAATGGACCAACTGATACATGTCTGTTATGGAGAAAACAAATGTATTCTGATTGAATTTTCAGCTCACTGGAATGGGAGGGAATTTCTGCCTCCTGCAGAAAACCTAATCCAGAGCCTATGGCTAAGGAGGTTTAAGCCTTAAGGGTTATACTGCTATTGTTATCTGGCTAAATGATTGTATTATGCCCACAAAATTACTTTTAAATGTTTATCCCCATATCTTAATGCTACTCTCACTTTTAGTTACAGAAGCTTCTCTCTTCAGATGGTGGTGACCACTGGTGTATCTCAAAACTCACCAAAGTGCCAAGAAGAAGTAAGACATGTATCTCTATTATATCTTCAATGCTCAGGGACCTTTTTGGAAGAGGTCATGGAATGAACATGAGAGCCAAAGGAAGGGGAGGAGTGCTTTCAATACTGTCTTCTAAATACAATGTGGTCTTGGTATTCATTGCCTCTCAATGGCGGACTCTACCTACGAAAGACCTGCACAACAGGTCAAAATAAAAGAGATAAGAGTTGGAAAAAAAGGAGATTAATTGGAGATGGAATTTGGGAGGGGAAGTGAGATGATGAGAAGAAATAATGACCATGGTTTATTATCAATATTTATGGAGACAAGATGTCAATTAACAGTTTTAAATAAAAGAATTGCAATCTGGGAGTGGGATGCAGCATAGTAGTAGAATTCTTGCCCACAATGTTTCAAGCACTCTGGCTAGGTTGCAACTCAAAAACCAAACAACAAAAAAAATACAATTAAATAATATTTCCATATCATTAAATGTATAACTCTTACTCGAGTCATAAGGTAAGTTTTATTATGTTAGATATAAAAATTCCCTAATTAACATATAGTCTAGAAGCCTGCTATAGAGTTGAACAGATGGGGGTGGGTCTTTAAAAGGGCAATGATATAACTCATTTACTAAATAAAAATAAATACAAAATGGATGAACTATAAGTATCATTAAAAACAAAAAAAATTAAAATGTTTGGGTTATGATCCAGAATAAATTTAACCTGAAAAAAATAAATAAGCTTTACAAAATGTATTAAACAAACTGAAAAAGTAAAGAAAGACTAACTGTTAAATATACAAATAGGTCGATAGAAGATATTATAGGGAAAAATCACATGATCCATTTTTAATTTTTTTATAAAAAAAATATAATTAACTTGAATCAGACATTGTGTGAGTAGCTTTAAGATGATCAGTGATCTATGTCAAATTTTACAGATACCAACATGAATTGTGTTGTCAGTTAAAACACCTTGACCTCTCCCTCACAAATGTATCTTCTAATTCCATTAGCCTTAGATTATTTGGCTTTTCTGTTTTGTTGGATGCCCTGGAAAGTGATGTGAGGCACAGATGGAGAGCATGGACTCCGGAAGCCAGGCCTGTGCTTTAACTATGTAACTTAAATAATTCCTAGATGTATCACCCTCATCACCTGTGGAATGACAGTTACTTGGGGAATACCTTTGAGCTTGTGGAAGGATTTAAAGAGAGGGTATCTCACAATACAAACATCTTAGAGGAAACAACCTATACAGTTCATCTGAAGCTCAACATCCTAGATTCAGGGTAAAGATTAAAGTAGCATAAATTTCTCGTTATATGATCTTTCTACTTTCTACCATGAATATGTAGAGGAGGCTGGAATCAGGAAGGGAATGAAATATAGGAAATATCCAGATCACAAGACATATTTTGAGAAAACACAAGTCTCACTCAATGGTCCTTCTACATTGAGATATTAAAACCTTAAACACTGTTTGTCTAAGTTGAACTAATGCATTTGATATTAAGGAAGAAACACCCCACTAATCCCCCTCTCCCCCACCCCACACATATACTTCTGGAAATTGCATAATTAACTAACTGAGAAACTTCCTCCCTGATTGGGGACAGGCTTGTGGTCAAGAAGTTCAGGACCCTGGGATTTCAGCCAGAAACATTGCAATCAGCTAGTTTATGAGAAGGTATGGTGTAGCCATTGATTAAAATAATTAATATTGTTAAATGTCCAATATATCCAAAGGGCTTTATGTATTCAAGGCCTTTCCTATCAAAATTCTAATGGACTGTGTAGAAACAAAGAAATGTAATCTAACAAAATCATTATGAACAACAAATGACCGCAAATGATAATAGCAATGCTAAGCAAGAATGAAACTGAATTGGTACACTCCTGAATTTAAAATGTATACAAACTACAGCAACCAAGTAGTATGGTCTCTCATAAAAACAGACATATAGGCTAATGGAATGGAAAAGAGGGATCAAAAAGAAACTCAGTTGACAGATGGTCTGTGGATTTTCATCAGGGGTTCCAAGCACACACAATGGGAAGAAACAGGGTGTCTTCAGCAACCAGTGTTGAGGAAACTAGATATTTTCAAGCAAATGAATGGAGGTGACTGACTTTTCTACTACACAAAAATCAACTCAAAATGGAATAAATATTTAAATATAAGACCCCCCCCCAAGCCATAAATTTCCTAAAACAAAATATACTTCTTTATATTGGTCATAACAATGATTTCTTGGGTATGACCCCAAAGTTAACAATGCAAAAAAACAGCAAAGTGGGACTACCTCAAATTATAGACTTTTAAATAAAAAAGGAAAAAAAAAACAAATCCATAATGCAACCTATGGAATGGCAGAAAATATTTGCAAACCACATATCTGAAAAATCATGAATATGTGCCCCTACAACTCTGTGGTAATAAATATTCTGATTCAAAGATGGCCAAAGTTGGTCCAGGGAGTTGGATCAGTGGATAAAATGCTCACTATACAAGGACCTGAGTTTGGATTCATAGTACCTATGTAAGTGCCAGGTGGGTTTGGTAGCCTGAACAGGCAGAATTAGGGAGGCAAAGGCAGGGTGATCCCCAAGGCTTGCTACCTAGCTAGATGAACTGAATAAGTAAGGCCTGTCTTTTGGAAACAGATCCTACCTCAATAAATAATGTGCAGAATGATTACTGAAGAAACCTGATATCAACCTTGGGCCTCCACACACATGCATACATACATGTATACATGCACACACACACACACACACACACACACGTTTACCCACACCCATGCATACATACAAAACGTAGGCACATCATGAGTACATACACATGCAAAAATTTAGGCAAAGGAACTAAGTGGATATCTCTCAAATGACCAAATGATAAATGACAGGGTGTCAAATTATTGCTAATCATAAAGGAAATGTTACTCATAATGACAATGAGATTTCATCTTAAACCAGTTAGGATGATTATACTTTTAAAAGGTAACAAGAGTTGGTAAGAATGTGGACAAAACAGGACCTTTTTTCACTGATGACAGAAGTTTATGGAATCTCCAAGAATTAAAGTATCATAGCAATCTCTCTTCTGGATACATGATTCACAGAGCTGAAAACAGGATCGTTAAGGTATGTTTGCATTTGCATTTTCTAGAAGCATTTTCACACTGCTCAAAACAACCTAAATGTCCACGTATAGTAAAGGAAAAAAGAATGTGGTACGCACACGCAGCTGGACACTACACATTCTCAAAGAAGAGAGAAATCTTGTCAGGTATAACAACATGGAAAAAACTGGAAAACATATTAAGTAAAATAAATGATATGCAGAACAAATGTATGATACCACCTACTTGAGGAGTTTTGAATGAATAATGAAACTTATAGAAGCATAAAAGCAGGATGATTTTTCATGGATAAAAGAGAGGAAAACAGGGCATTATCTGCTGTGAAGCAAGAATTGTGAGTAATGGAGGTATATGGTGCAGCAGAGGGCCTACACTGAACACTACTGCATTAAACTCTTGCTGAGGAAGCAGATGTTGTGTGTTTGTACCAAAGAAAATAATCATAATAATGATGATGATAAACAAAAAGAATAGTAGAAACACTGGGAGTTGGTGGTCATTTATGGCATAGATTGTGATGATAGTTTCATAGGTGAGCTCCAAATCATCAAGCCATAAATATGAAATATATAGCATAGCACTGTAGTCAGCTTTCTCATTGCTACACAAAGAAGCCAAACAAAGCAGCTAATAGAGGAATGGGTGTGTTTTGGTTTACAAACTCCAAGGGAAGCTTCATGATGGCAGGAAAATCAATAGCATGAGAAGGGTGGGCATTACCTCCACCACAGCACTCTAAACAGCGGCAGGAAAGTGGGCCAAGTACTGGCAAAGGGAACCTGGCTAGAACCCCCACAAGCCGACCCCCAACAACAAGCCTCCAACAAGGTTCCAATTCCCATACTGCCATCAGCTGGGGTTCAAGCATTCAGAGCACATTAAGTTTATGTGGGACAGCTGGATCAAACCACTTTAATCCACCTGGACACCCATAAAACGATACTGTATGCAATGTAAAATGCAATGTGTTCAGTTCAACTTTAAAAGTTCTCGTACCATGACTCAGGGAAATGAGCAGAAGATGGGGTGGAAAGATTGTAAGAGCAATGGTGGGGGAAAATATCCAGAGATATTGCCCCCCCTCAGCAACAACACACAAAGGGGGGAACCTGGCTACCTCTTGTGCTATTCATAACCTTCTACCCCATGGACTGATCCAGTATGTCCACCAAGGAGGATACCCAATAGATTGGGAAGAGGAAGGAGGAAAATGGGGGATATCTTCATAAGATTTGATCATACAATATATCTAATTTTGGATAATAAAAATAACAAAAAAGTTCCCATATTTTTTAAGCCATCCCAATGATATTCAAACATTCCCATAATCTAAGGTGTTTAATTGAGCCATAATACCCCCCCCAAAAAAAACACATAATAGCACGGAAAAAATTCACACTGGAAAAGATAGCATTGAGCATAGCAAAGACAGGTTTAACCAATATAAATTTTAAACAACAAGGCAACATCAAACTATAACTCCAACAATTCTAACCAGTGCATGGAGTTCTAATTCTGCCCTTCCAGCTACTCACAGCCTGAGACAACTTCATCTGCTTTTGGCAGCTCTACTTTCCAGAACATCCATAGTTTTGGCATTTCACTGTGTCATCACTGCAACCCATACTTCATCCTCATGGCTCCATTGGTCTTCCTCTTAGGCAATCCAATACACCTGCTTCATACTGCCCATGGCCATTTCCAAAAAAAAAAAAAGTGTTGCAAATCCAATAACCCTCTCTCCCTGCATCTATTATACTCCATAGTACCAGAAGGAAAGCCAACTTTGAACAGTAGGAAAACTTCAACATTCAGGCACCTTACTTCAAAAGTGTCTGCATTCTTCCTGTTGTCCAAATCCAGATGACCTGGCCCAATCTCAATGGTTGTCAACTCTCAAATAATTGCAGCTGATGAGCAGCAATTTCAGCCCAGAGAATTCATTTTTTTCTGCTCACACCAGTCCATTTCTAGGTAAAAGCAACACTGCACAAGTTTTCAGGACACAGGCAGGCCAAATGCAGCAAACCTCTCATAAACTGCCTCCATACCAGTCCTGACAAAGTTCTTTCTCACCCTGATTAAGCCAAACAGCACAGTCAATAGTTTTTACTGCATTCAAGTCTTTCCAACTCTGACCAGAATCCATCAGGCTATGCATATAGCACTGCAAGGTGTCTCATAGCCAGAGGTTTCGAAGCCTTCTACATTCTCCTCCTACATATCAGTTCCACAAGGCCAAAGCCACAGAATCAGGTTTGTAGCTGAGACAGATCCCTCTCTCTGGTACCAAAGTGTTATAGTCAACTTTCTTGTTGATGAGAAGAAAAGAACCCAACCCAAAGCAGCTTTTAGAGGAATGGGTTTACTTTGGTTTAGATAGGAAGGAGAGCTCCATGATGTCAGGGAAAAAAACTGCATGAAAAGAATTGAGGACATCACCTCCGCCACAGCACTGCAAACAGCGGCAGGAAGGTATGCCAAACACTGGCAATGGGAAGCTAGCTATAAACCCCACAAGCCTGCCCCCAACAGCACACCTCTATAACAAGGTTACAATTCCAAAACTGCTATCAGAGGGGGAATCAAGCATTCATAACACAGTAAGCTTATGGGGACACCTGAATCACTACTAACGGTTTATATGCTGACTACACATTCATAAAGTGCTTCTGATAAAATTAACTCAAGGGCTGGAGAAATGGATCAGTGGTTAATGTGATTGCCTGAAAAGCCTAATGAACTGGGTTTGATTCTTAGGTACTCATGTAAAGCCAGATAGGAATTCATTTGCTGCAGCTAGAGGCCCTAAGGTGCTGATTCTCTCTCTCTCTGACTCGCTTCTATCTTTCTCTGATTTCAAATAAATAAATAAAAAATATTTTAATTATGTATTGGTCAAATATGACAAACATAGCACATGATACTTCTCAATAGATGAATTATAAAGCAAATTAACAATAAATATAGCTCAGTGGCAGAACACTGGGATAGCATGTAAAAGACCCTGGGCTCAATATGCGGTACCACAAGGGAAAAAGAAAACACAGAAATATTAATTACATTGGTAAATGTGCAGGGCCTAAATATATTACTTAAATTTCTTTAAAGAATTATTGAGAAAACACAAATTTTAGTCTTTGGGGTGATGAATATTTTATATTCCTATAAATCTAGAGATTTTGTTCTGGCATTCAATTAAATTAACTGATAATAGTTTGATTCTTTTATATATTGCTGTCAAAATTCCTTAGGTATTAGCAAGGTGTGCTGGTGGCCTGTTATCCCAACACTCAAGGAGCTGAAGCAAGAGGAACGTATGAGTACAGCCTGAAAGGTATGCAAATGCCTTTCTTGAGCCTTTATATATATATATATATAAAAAAAAAGAGGGCTGGAATTTAACCCAGTCCTTGCCTAGCTTAGCATGTGGAAGGCCCTGAGTTCATTGACTAGAACCTTAAAAAAGGGAAAAACTTAGCTAGCACCTCATCTGCTTTATCTTATTTTACCTGCTCTCACATGACTTCATTATCCTATGTATTGATCAAGACTATAGATTACCTGTCACCATCAGGAACTGAGCAGGGTACAGCAGAGACAGTGAACATCTTCCTCTCTCCAGTTTACCTCCTGCAAACAATGGTCACCCACACTCCTCATCAGCCTCACCTCCTCAATTCAGAGTCCGGAGTCACCTTCCAGTGCAGAAGCCTTGCAAGGCCTCCAGTCCAAGCCACCGCATGCTTCCTGAGTAACTGTATATCCCCATAGGTCACTGTCATTCATTGTATTGTGCCTGTTTCTTGAGAACTTCTGTTTCACACATTTGTTAAGATTTAGCTATTTCATGGGGGAAAGTATATCAGATCTTTGGTATTCTGTTGGTCAGGAAAGTATCTTTGGAATTTTGATAAAATGTTTTGATATGAAATTTGTTGAAGCATTTATTCTTGCAAGGAAGGACAATTCCAGTTTCTATGGAGTGAAATTCAGCATTTCAGAGGAGCACTGGAAAGCATAGGGAAAAAAAATCTCTGTGAAAAGAATCTAGGAGTTCCACACCTCCGTATCAGCTTCTGCTCTTCCTTTATGCCCACATCCCCAAAAAGGAGAATCCAGTTGTAAGAATGCAGGCATTTCCTGGAGAAGGAGGATCATCAGCCCAGTGCAAGGAAGCTGTTTAGGAGAGACTGTTTTGTCACGCTTCATGACACTGCATTACTGATGTTCAATTTCACTTCTTGGATTATAACCTGAAACCCTGGACTATCGTCATTCCTGATTACAAGGATTTCTACTACCTTGGTATAGGTCAGAGACCAGGAACCAGGCCCTTGAACGTGTCAGCAATAGGATAACTTGAAAGGAAATGACTTCCAGTTGCTTCAGTCCCAAATAATAAATAAGTATGCACCCAACCAGATAATCTTATCCCTACTTTCTAGAAAATAGTCAGATTTAAGTATCTTACATAGTAAAACCTGAGTGATTGGCTCACTTAGTCATGACCGGGCATGGTATAATTTTACTTCTTCAATTCCTGAGATATCAAAATACTGTGCATTTTCCTTCTTCATTTCTATTACTGATGTCAAAAGCCCCTTGTTACCCAGTGTCCACTTTTGTACAATGAAGCAGTGAAAAGTTTTACTACTCAGTAAGGCAGGCACTCACATTTCTACTGCTTTTATCATAGATATGATCATACCTTGGTACCTAACCAACTGTCTTAACTGAATAGGCCTTAATGTATTTCCTATAAGTCAATGCTGGGCCCTTGATAGGATCTCTCAAATTTATTTTCCTTATTATGCATGTAGGGTGAGAGCTACCTTCTGCTTCAAAAGTGTTAAGTTTGTGCCATGGATCCCAGTTCCAATTAAGGGTTTCTTGCTTTCTTGTCACTAAGTGGATCACTTAGCCAATCAGTAAGCCATTGATTACCATCCTCCTTGGTTTAGTATCACTAGATGAGCATTTCTTGACTTGCTGTTCTCTTCATCATTCTTGCTGTTCTCTTCATCATTCTTGTGACAACTGTCTGTATTATATATCAGTGGTCTCTGCGTTCTCCAAATATCATTGACCAATTTACCCTGGCAGCTCATGCAACACCTTCCAGTGCTACACATGCTACAATCTGGGAGCTGGTTACCATTCTGGTTCTATCAGGATCTCCTGGTGTTGTTTGATAACACTCTGTGATTCCTTTAGCAATATGGCCTTATCTTATGCCTGGGGCAGGTATTCAAGAGCTTTGATAGAAGTCTGTCACATTTTAGGGACCTTTTGGGTCTCTTTGATCAACAGCACAGTGTGGGGAAGACCAAGATCTCAGGCTCCTAGGGGAAATTGCCACCATCAGAAAGCTACAGAGAGTCTACACCTATTAGGAGCTAGCCAAAATAGCAATGCTGTCTCATTTAACCTATATTGATCTCACTCTCTGAAGGAGATTCTGTTTGTAGTTTTCAGAAGGCAGTGAGAGAGCCGGGAACAACAGAATTGTACCCACAAGTCATTGGATTAAGGATGACATTCTGGCAGGAGACAGACCACACTTAGTCTTCACACAGGGCCCAAATGAAACCTAGGATAAAGTGAGGAGACAAACAGGAGACCAATCACCACAGCAGGTCTGATAACCCATGAAAGGTCAATGGAGACAGACACCAATGATACATAATACAATCCCGGGCAAAGATCCAGAGGTTTGTATTTTTCAGGATGCAGCGAGAGAGCTGGGGCCCATCTAACCTTACCAACCGACCACAGGCAGAAAGCTGAGATCCTGGCAAGAAAAGAGCCACCACAGTCATATTGTGGAGGATCCATATGGAACCCTGCAGAGAATGAAGGGATGAACAAGGGACCCACATTCAATCAACACAGGATAAGCCAGTGAGACAGAAACCAACAATTCTCAACACCAAAACCCCTAAGCTTACAACATTAAAGCATCATTAATACTCACCCACCACGTCTCAGGGAACTGATCTGAAGAGGGGGCAGAAAAATTGTGAGAGCTGTGGTGGGGAGATTATCAGAGGTATGGCACCCCGCAGTAACAACACACTTGGGTCAGGAGAACACGGCTGAATACTAGGCTATCCATGGTCCCCTACCACAAAGACTGATACAGAAGGCCCATGGAGGAAGATATCCAGCTGACTGGGGATGGGGAGGGGAGCAATGAGGAATTGGGGATAACAACTCATTGTTTTCCCACTAAACAATGTAACTCATTATGGACAATAAAAAAAATCTCAATAACAAAGCAGACTCAAAACTCACCTACTATGACTCAAAGCACTGAGAGGAAGAGGGGGCAGATAGAATGCAACAGCCATGGTGGGGGAGAACATCGTAGGCATTGTCACCCTCAGTAACAGTACACAAGGGGGAGGAAAAAAAAGAACGAAAAAACTGGCAACCTCTGGTGCAGTTCATAACCCCCTATCCTATGGACAGATCCAGTATGTGCACCAAGGAAAGGACCCCAGTGGGTAGGGGAGAGAGAGGAGGGAAATGGGGACACATTCCCAAGATTTTCTCATATAATCTATGTGATTATTCATAATAAAGATATTTTTAAAGCGTTGTTTAAAAAAAACATTAAAAAACAAATCATTTGTTGTACATAGTTTCAATTATTTTACCTGATAGCTTAGTAATTTGTATTGACTATATTTTAGGTATCAAACATTGTCCCTCCTCATAGTGAACACTTAGTATTGTCCTTACCAATAAAATCTAATTCAACCTGACAGCATCATTCATGTTCAGCCAAGCTCTCTGAGTCAACATAGGGAACTTCACTCATTGTCTTTGAGGTCTGCTCTGTGAGAGACCAGCAGTTGAATCAATGCTGGAATATTTCTTTTCTTTCTCCTCTTCTCCTCAGACTTTTGCTCCTTTTCTCCCTTTTCATCCTACATGCTGTTTTAATGTTTGCTTAATTTGGGCAGAAAAGTCGATAGCATTTTAGTACCTAAAACTAGTATTTCTAATAAATAGAAATGTATAAATATACTAAATATTGTTTATAAATTAATTCCTGAAACTGTCATCCTAAGAGTCTTGGATTACAACAAAATCTTACTTTAACCCTTGACTTCATAGCTAGTTTCTTTTTTTTTTACTTAAATATGAATGCATGGGGCAAAAGTAAGTGGTACTATATTTTCATCAAATCAAAACTAATCTATTTATAAATTTATATATACATTTATAAATAAATTTATAAAATTGATAAAAATGGTGATAATTTTATGTCTTTCTGCCTCCTGTCTGAAAATTGTAGCATGTTTCTGAAATACTTAGTCAACCTCCTAGGAAACATTTATCAAATTTTCAATCCTATTTTTATTTTGATAGGGAAAGTTATTTGTTTTCACAAAAAATGAGAGAATATGTGTGTATCATTCTACACCAGGCTCTCATCACTTTTTAATTATGTGCTGGAAGTCAAATATGAATTTATTAGTTCATTTTTATTAATTTCACTTTACTTGCCTTCCCTCACCCAAGGAGCAAATTATATGTGCAGTGTGTGTGTGTGTGTGTGTGTGTGTGTGTGTGTGTGTGTGTGTGTCTTTATCAACATTCAGAGTAACTCTTCTGCTAGCATCTCTTCATAATTATAATTAGCCTCTCTATATGTGCGTTATACATCCAAAGATTTATTCAACCATGGATCAAGAACATTCAGAAAAATAACTCCTCTGTACTGTGTATGGATTTCTTTCTCATTATTACTCCATAAACAATCCATGAAGCACCTATTTGAATAGGATGTCCAAAACAGTTGATATGATGAGTAATATTGGATGCCTTAAAGTATCCTGGAGGATGTGTACAGAGTGCATGTGAATACTCTGGAATTATATATAAAGAACTTGAACTCTGAAGACATTTTCATATTTTGGAGGTCGGGGAACCAATTTGTTCAAGATACCATGGGAAAACTACATGTATGAGGCATATTTCAAAGGAAGTCAGGGCTTTGTCTGTGCCAAACAAGAAGAAACTGAAAATCTCTGATGATTAAACCTTGCTAAATGGTGGTTTATCTGAAATCGTCTATATAAATTCATCAGATCCAAGAATTTTATTCTTTGGCTCAAAAGCCTTCACTATTTTTTAAAAAATTATTTAATTATATAGAATAACTTTTACTGGACATTTAGCAATGTAAAGTAGCCAAAGTCTTTATATCCTAGTGTCTCTACAGACATATCCCCTGCTTGGTGCAAAAGAAATTATTATAAATGTGAGATCCACACATTCCTGTCATCTTGTCTTTCATTGTATAAAGTGAAAATGTAAATATTTTATTATTTTTGAAACTTCACATTTAAGAACTGTCCATGCTTGAATATGTGCAGCTCCTTGAAAAAGTGATCCTTTAGTATCTGGTGGAGACGCTGTGGAGCTCATCAAATATCATGGGCTGACTAAAACAGTTGTCTTCAGCACAAGCCTGAGGTTTCCCCTCCATCTTAAACAGAAACCCCCTTTTCTGGCTAAAAATTGCAGGCCTTTTCCTGGTTGGGAGTTAAGAAGTTCAAGGCAGACACAAACGTGAATATGGTTGATGATTAAAAAGAATATAGAATCAACATGTAGGAATCCTGCTAGAAATACCATGGTGACCATCATGGTGACCAAATCACGGTTTATATCTGTGAATTCATACTCATTGTTATATTGCTTGCTGTCATGGTTTGATCCAGGTGTCCCCCACAAACAAATGAATGTGTTCTGGGTAATCGATACTCAGCTGATGGCAGTTCGGGAATTACAACCTCCCTAGAGCTGTGTTGTTGGGGTGGGCTTTTGGGGTTATAAACCAGCTTCCCCTTGCCAGTGTTTGGCACACCTTCCTGCCACTATTTCCAGTGGCAGAGGTGATGTCCACCCGTTTGCTCGTGCCATCATCTTCCCTGCCAGGATGGAGTCTCCCCTCGAGTACATAAGCCTAATAAACCCATTCCTCCAAAAGCCACTTTTACTTGGGTTCTTTCTGAGGAGCAACTAAGAAGCTGACTGCAACACTTGACTTAATGGGAAATTTTATATGTTACAATATGTGGTAGTTTTGAATAAATGTCACCCAAAAGAATTAAGGGTTTATTAAAATTATAAATCGTCTCCAGCCAGTTCTGGCTAGAGGAAGTGTGTCACCTTGGCCAGATCCTAGGGTTCAGCCCTAAGGTATTTCTGGGGTGAGTCTGGAATTTTAGCTATAATTTTAGCTTTTTTTGCACAAAGCAGTCTGAGCTCAAGCCTGGAGTTCCTTTAGTTAGTTTGGAGTGTGCTTGCTTGGTGCTGGTGGTGGGCCTCTGTCTCTCTCTCTCTGTCTCTGCTTGCTTCTGTGAAAGGGGGCCAGCCTTTCCTTAACTTCTTCCCCTGGATCTGCTCAATAAATATTTTCCTCCCCATAATTGTGCGTGCTTTAGAGATTCATCCCAGCAGCATGTGGCTGACAACAACACAATATAAGAATGATTACTGGGTTTTTGCCTTTAAAAGATGCTGGAAATTGTGCTTGGAACCACTCCTTGCCAAAAGCCTACTCAGGTGGCACAAGATGGTCCTAGCTGTCAGTTCATTTTTATTAAAGACTCTCCTTTTAACTCTATTCGGTGTGTTGTGCCTCAGTTTCCCCATAACATTAATTTTTGTGGTTGTTGTCCTTAAGTACTCCATACATTCAGATTCTTGGTGCCTGACTGAGAAAATGTTTCTCTTCCTCATGTAACAGGCTTTCCATAATATTCATAGACTGCTGGCCAGGCTCACTATTCTTTAGAAACCACCAAGTTCTTCTATAGGAAAACATGGACTTCTCACTGAGCTTCCCTGCTTTCTGACAGTATAACAGCTAGCATCAAAGAGGATGAGGAGGACCTTCACTGCTGAGACAGGAAGCAGACTCACCAGTGGCTGCAGAACCCAGAATACATGAGCTGAAGCAATTGGTCCACAGAGGTCTTATTGCTAAGTCAGCCAATGTTCACACAGCCTCTTTTCCGACTGAATCCTGCACTGTTTAAGGAGCACCACCAAATGAGGCAGCAACTCACACACCATCAGCTAGCTACTGCATGTGGTGTTAGGGTCCTATGGCCATAGTGCTCAAAGCTCAAGTGCCCTCTTTCTGTAGAGGCAGGTCTCTAGGTGTGTCAAGAGCTGGGGTTCTAGCTACAATGACCACCATCTGGGTGTTGTGACCTTCTCCTCTGACAATGATTGCCCAATGTGGGGATAAATGTGTCATGACACTGAATTTGTAATTCAACATGAGCCTGAGCAGAACCCCCTGTCAACCATGTGGCCATTTTGCTGGGTGCAGTCTTCAGTGAGGTAGGAGAGAGAAAAGTCTCATCATAGAGCTGTGGGAGATGAGAGAAGGCAGACAGCATAGACTTCACGACTTCCTCCAAGGGCTAGAGATCTTTTTTTACAAACAGGTTAGATAAGGTCCACTGTGATATTCTTTATATTCATCTTGATTCATCTGGTAAATAACTTAAGGGCCAGTTTATGATGTCTTGAATTCAGGGCCATCAGAAGCAATATTGCCAAAGGCCTACATTGCCTGGTCACATGGATCAAGGAGGCATTCAATCAGGGGCTGGATGTCTCTCCCTTTCTCAGCAGCTTGATCATGCTGCCAAGTTCTTCAAACAATGTTAGTCAGAGCCCAGGCTGCCTGGAACTGCAAGCTGGTGGAGAGATGTCTTCAGAAACTCCATCAGCCTAGGAGTGAGCCAGGCTAGCTTTCATGATCAGTGCTAGAGAAGGCTTCTTTTCCCAGCAAAGTATTACCTTGGGGGACTGGGTAACCGGTGAACACATTACTGGCTCTGAGCTATTCCCACTTTGGCTCTCCAGAGTGAGGCTGGCATTCCAGAAGCAAGGCCTGAATGGAGGCAGGTGCTCTTCCTTCTCTTGAAAAGTATTCACAATTTCCTTGGGTGTGTGGGGGAGGGCTTTTAAGCTCAAGACTGGTGCCTGTCCTGTGTTGCTGCCTCACAGATGTGTCTGTCCTGGATTTTAAACTTTATCTGACTCTCTTCAGGAGCATTTCAGATGGGCATGTTGACTGGAAAAAGGAAGTCCCTTAGAGAGAGCCAGACACTCACCATATTTTTCCTTAAGAGTTTCCAATCAAAGAGCTCTACAGATCTTCTCTGACTTTCCTAATACAGAGTTACAGCACTAGTTCATCCAATCCCCATATTGTTTACATATCTTTTAAGACCTTTTACTACTCCTGTACTTGACTTATTAGACATACTAAGAATTTCACTTAGGGTCATTAAATACTTGAGAGCAACGCCAATGTCTTTTTCTTCTGTGTCTACCACAGTGCTCAATATCTTAGGTAAGAAAAGACTTCAGTAAATAATATATACTGATTTGAACTGAGAACAAGGGATATATTTCTACCCCAACATGGAAATAAGTTTCTGATTTATAATGAGAAGCAATGTAAAATACTTCTAACTAATCTAGCTAGAATTTATCAATTCCATTAAATTAAAAGCATCCATGCAGTAACCAAATAGGAATTCAATATTTTTTGCTGTAGAGTAAGGAAGTTTAAGTTTTCATTTAATGATAAGGATCAGGAAAAAAACAAAGGAGGCTATCAGCAGTAATAGTTTCCATTACAGTGAATGAAAATATTTGGCTTTTAATAAGGGGCCAACTGAATTGCAGTGGCAGAGAAAGTAACAAAATGAAATCATTCCCTCTAGATCTGAATGAAGTCATGAAAGTAATAACAGACAGAAGTTATTTCCCTAGATCTGATTGAAGTCATAAAAAAAGCCAAAGGCTGTTAGGTGGCCATGTTGTCAACGAGAAACTAATCAAGTTAATCACAAGAAATAAAATTAAATTTTAACTTTAAATAAGTGGCCTAAGTCAGATTTACCACCAAGGAAGAAGAAAAGGCATTTCACAGGGGCTGAGTTGGGAACTTTACAGATTAGCTGATTCGCCAGCATGCAAAATCAAGAGATATTTCTAACAAATTTGTTTAACGAAATTTTGTCTTTCCTATTAACATCCTGGAACTTGGAAATTGTGGCTATGATGAACTTTAGCAAAGCAGGATTTTTTTTTCTGTTATTGGAGGGAATAGTATTTAGAGAAGGAAAACCAATGAAAATGGCCTGCATGTGGCACTTGCTGATTATTTGATCAGATTTATATGACTCCTCACAGTGGTTTGCAATATGTCCTTTTCAACTGCATTGTATATTCCATTTGTTCAATATAGGTCCCATGAGTCTTGTTTTGAATGTTTCAGAAAAAGAACACAGAAATCAGCATGTAATATTTATACGCCAAGATAAACACATTATGACTTTTCATTGAATGTGTGGAAAATGTATTTGAATTTGAATTTTAAAAATAGGAAAAGTAGCTTTTTTAGTATTACATTTCATGGAAAAAGAATTTGGTTGTAATAGAGCTACTGGATATCAGGATGTACAAAAATAATTCTAAACAATGATTTCATAATGCATATCATATGGTTGTTTCTTATAACAATATTCCCATATTGTTTCAATAATAATTTAAAAAGTTAACAAATCTTGAAGGCGTGTCACAAACCATATCTAATGCTAAATGTTATACATTTATAAATACTTAATTTTCATAAAAATATTGCTGCGGACATCTAATTTATGGACAAAGATTGCGAACTTCATTAAGCAATTTTCTTCAAGATCACACAGCTCCTGAAAAAGACAATGAGAATTCAATCCACCTATTGAAAAGAGGACTATGACAGATTGTGGAGTTTAAACACTAGTTCAATGGCGTGCAGCTTCTAAGCACAGTGATTTTCATCCTAAACTGAACAGTCCTTAGATATAGCTACTTAAATACTGAAGCATTGATACTGAGCAGCACAAAATTCAAAATATGCCCACTGCCCTGACTTAGAGATAGGGCACAGTGTTGTAGTTTGGCTGAAGTAGGAAGAACCAGTGGAAATAGGTAAGAGGTTATACAAGTCATTCAGGCATGGAGTTTATAAACTGAACTAAAAAGAACTGATTTAAATGATGAGCTGAAGGACAGTCACAGTTTGTCAACTGTGTGTAAAGAATCAAAACAGCCACAAGGTACTGAGTCATGCAAAGTGCCTCAGCTGCTGATAGTGGCCTCTGGGCAGAGGAAAGTTTGAGAAAGTAAACAAGTGGGTTATATTTATATCTATGAGCTATTATGTTGTTGCTCTAATCATCACTTAGACTGTCAGAGAGCTACTTGCAATATGATAACTACTTATAAAAATAACAGAAATCACTATAGCAAAGATTCTCTGCTAGTTATCTTAGTCAGGCTATTTAACAACACCGACCTGGGCCCTGATATCACATTTTGGGACCAACCTGACATAAATTCCAAGCCATAATTTAACTTCAAAGAGGCAGAAAGTCGGAGCATTTTAAATCCATACTGTGTACCACTCAATGCCTAGCATACATTTTTAAATAATTATGTTTACTCCTACTATTTTTGGAAAGTAGGTGGTGATATATATCTGTCCTGAATGTAAGAATTTTTTTAAAAAAAATCTGTATTTTAATGTCTTTTTAAAAACATTAAACATTGCAATAAAAAATTAAAATAGTGCAGGAAAATAACAAGTCAGAGTGGACACAATATTAAATGCTCATTCCAGCTCCATATGCTACCATTTATTAAGCATGACAGTGGAAAAATTACCTTGCATTGCAGAACATAAGTCTTCTCAGCTACATAATGTGCTATTTGATAAAGATCAAATCAGCTTGTATATGAAATATTGCTAGAAAATTTACAGAGATATGAAAAACAGAATGATCATCATGATATCTATCTCTAGGACACTACACAGGCTGTATACAGGCTGGTTCTTCTCCTTTTCAATAATATTATTGATGATAATATGGGTTTACATATCAACTTGAACATTTACCTTAAATTTGAACTTGGGCAATTTATTTAAGCTATCTTTGCCTCCCATATAAAATGGGATCCATAATCATGCCATAGTCATACAAATCAAAGACTCTACTGAGGAGTAAGACACTATAAATCAATGTAACATGCTAATGAAATTGTACCACGGCCAGGATATTGAGAAATGAACCAAATAGTAAGTCCCTAAGTGCTAGTATTATCACTAATGCTCACATTATTGATCAACAACTTTTCTTGTTTAGTCATCTAATGGTGATGCTCTTCTCAAATGGCCATATGGATTTGCCTAAAAATATACACAGAAATTAGTGTCATGGTTGTGATGGTTAAGCTTTGTTGTCAACTTGATCTTTCAAGTAATCTTGGGTAGGTCTCTGAGGATGTTCACAGGAAGGCAGCCTCTCAGTAGGGGGCAGGATGTAAGGAAGCTCAAAGGAGATAAAGTAAACATCCTTCCCTGTGTAGGCAATGCAGGAAGGAAAATCCAGAGACTCGGGAAGCCATTAAGTCTGGGGAAGAGTTGCAAGACCCCACCCTAAGGCTATGTAAAGGGGAAAAATTCTCTTGGGCCCTCCTGCCTGTTCCCTGTTCTGTGTGTGTGGTGTATGTGGTGTTGGTGATGCATTTCTCTCTCTCTGCTTGGACCTGTGAAAGTGGAGCAGCCTCTTTTGCATTCTGGAACTTTCCCTGTATCTATAGCTACAAATAAATCATTTCCTCCCCAAAACTGTGCCTGGTTTGAAGATCCCAGAGATGTGTGGCTGATGCGACAATGGTTTTCATAAGTAATGTAATAAACAAATTCACTGATCCCATAAAAGCAAGTTTGTCACATATTTGTGTCACTTATGTTTATGTTGTACAAATAGAGAAACTGATAGAATGCCTTCTATGTGTGTCCAAAGTATGAAATCTTGTTGTGCCTATTTCTGTTTAACAATAATGATCATTTTTCTAGTTATTCAGAGTGCTTTTCTTATTATATAGTAAAAGAAGACCAATTCTGGTGTGTTACGAGCTTAATATAAAGGCACAATGACCTTTAGTATGTTTCCATTGTTTTTAATACGTATGGTGACTAGTCTAATAAGAAAGGCATTTTCCTTGACAGTTATTTATTATAGCAAAAAAATGCTGAGATTATAACATGCTATCATATGAATATGATTTTTGTATGCATTTCCAGTGTCGTGGCATTTGCCATCTCGTGTTCTTTCAAATAAGTCTTCTTTCTTCACACACTAACATCTTTTTGCCTGTCTTTCTCAGCTGGTGTCTATTCATAATTAATCTCTGGGTTCTTGTAACGGGCCCATCAGGCATGTTCTCTTAGCTAAGGAAACAAGTACACAAGAGGGTAACATCCTAGGCAGTGAACAAAGGAGCCACATTCCTCTCTGTGTTAGAGAGCAATGGTGTGACTCTCAGGAACCAAGCTTCTTAGCAACGAAATGAAGGATTTACAGCCCTCCAGCTTTCTCAGCTACCAAAGCTCTTGGAAGCTTTAAAGAGCTGACCTTCTTAGCAAAGGGATGGATTCTTTTAATGCACTCACTTTCAAAGGGTAGCATACCTGTTTTTGCAGAGTAATGTGGATGCTATTAAAAGAGAGTTTCCATGGATACAGACATCATTGGGAATGAAATAGGATTGGCCTCTTTTCAGACTCATTGTTGTTCCAAATATTCCTAATGCCTAGATCACGCCATACTTTTATTAATCTTTCGTATGACTAGTTTCTTATTTATGAAGCATTGTAGTGGAGATGGTAAGTACTCAATTCCTTTCTAAATATGTAGGTTCAAACACCAAAGTAATCGTGAAAGATGTGGCAACATGCACATGAAGACGTCACTTAATTACTAAGAGTTCATTGACTATAAATTTTATTATAATTGGTCATCGGTGACATTATAGAGTGATGGATAATAAACCACACATTTTTAACTCATACAGAATCTGTCAAATTTAAAGTCATCTTTAATAAATATGAAGTTATATAAAAATAGCATTAAAACCACTTTCCCCTTGTAGTCTGTGTGAAGTAATTATAAACATGGATTACATACTATAATTACATGTATCTTGAATGCTATCAGTTAACTATGTAAAAATCCCTTTGTCAACACTTAATTTAAACTCAAATGTGGATTTAAAAAAAACTCTTCATTTATTGAGTCTATTATATGTGCAGCAATGTTTAACCCTGGGACTTGAATGGAGTGAGGATGTTAACATTCTCTGAAAAACCCGTGAGCCATACCACTAACTCTTTCTAGAAAATATAAGGCCCTCCTTGAAAATGTCCCCAGCCTTTGGCAAATAGGTATGAAATGTCAGTGATATTTTGTATCAATCGGTGTTGAAGAACTCAGGGTGGAAGGGAGAAACCCTCTGGGAAATGACAGAATTATCAAAGTAATCTGCTGCGTTAACTTTCATGAATGAGTTAACGGTCCATCATCAGAAGCCTTACCTTAAATTGATCAGAAATTCAACCGACTTCACTTGAATTCAGGAAAATTTAATGTTCTTAATGAACTTTTGAAACCCTTATATTGGCTTCTGGTCAAATAAACAGGATAAAGCTCGTGTTCTCATGATATTGGATTTTAGTTTATTAACAAGTGGAAATTATTTCTTTATGGTAAATTTGAAATCAGTTGTGAAATGAGAAAATGTTAAATTTGTATGCTAGAAATTTGATCTCTTTTTAAATTATCTAATATGTGTGCAATCAGTTTATTTCACTCTGTGTTTAAGAAAATCAAAGAACTAAAATAAATGACTCTCCTGTAAGCCTATAAAAATTCTATATAAAATGATCTATATAGGAAATTTTTGTATAAACAGTGTGCCCCTGGAAATGAGCATCTAAGTAGTAAGCATCATTAGAAACCTAGGCCATTCCTTTAATTTATAAATCACTATATCATACTATACAAACATCAACCATTTCTATAAGAAATCACTATGCTTTTTGTTTATTTGTTTTGCTTTCTACCTTTGTAATGAAAATATGTAATTTATAGAAGACATACTATTTATAATAATTTGATTAATACTAATCCTCAATTTTATTAATTTTAAACCTCAATCTTAAAACAATGAGCAGATTGAGAAAAAAAAGATCTCTCTTAAATTTAGGATGAGAACATGACTCATGAGATCTCCAAGTGATCTTTCAGACAATGACCACTATCTTTCATGAAAAGATGTAACAAGACATCTGTATTCATACTTTTAAATTATTTCTCAGTAAAGTGTAGAAAACCACCAACAAATATTCATTGTTTTATAAGACTGGACTTAGAAGGAAGTTATCTTCAGATTCTAAACTTAATTTATTAAATTATTGTTAGGAAACTCATTTATAAATAACTTAAAAAGAAACACATTTAACATATATCTTATTCACTACTACTCTTTTTAAAATCTTTGGCAATAAAATAAGAAAGATATCAATTATGCCTTTAAATATCTTTATACACTTTCAGCTCAATACGTGAAAGGGTGGAGAAGGCGAAGAAAACTTTCATAGATATTCACAAACCTGTCAAATACCACAGAGAGGTTTTAGGGAGAATGAGCAATTTATTAGATTTATTGCTTGTGCTCATTCACATAAAGGAAGTTATAAAGTATTCTATAAAAGAGGATAAAAGTGAAGGTTGTTGGTGGGAGCTGTTATTGTTGTAAACTAGCTAAATAAGGGATGTGACCCAGGAATAAAAAAAATGTTATTTTATCTTTTCCATCACCTCCATTTGTCTCTCCTTTGAGTCATCTATGAGTATTTTCCATTGTTTTATTTTCATCCTTGTTGTGAAATCACTCATATTGTTTAGTAAGCAGAATTAGGCTAGCTGAAGTTTATAGAGTCAATGGCTGACAAACACTAAGGTCAATGCCTGTCCCATCCTGGAAAAATTGAGGTGAGAGCAGGTGAAATTATCATTCTGTTTTGTTTTTATGGCTCTAATAGAATTCCAGAGAGTCCCTGACCTCTGCTGCCAGTCATGTCTTACTCTAATAGCAACGTATAACCTTTGACACTCAATTAAAACAGGAAATAAGGCAAAGAATGGGTCAATATGCATGTTGGGCCAATGAAAGCCTTTGAAATAAATTCCAAGGGACTGTCTAGGAAGTCATAACCCTTATTCATCTGACACATAGTGAAACACAAAGCAAAAGACCTAAAATTTCATAGAAACAAATAAAATAACTGCCATTTTTTTTCTTTCAGATTCTTAGATTTACATATGAAAGTACCCTAAAAAATAACAATCCTCACATACACTTTAGGATTACTGAGGTAGGAATGCTACTAAGAACAGGATGCATGGGACAGGAGAGATGCTTTAGGCAAAGAATGGCCCAGTTATCTTAAAGAGAAGAAGAGAGGGTTTTTTTCTCCATCTGTAGCAATGTGAGTAGTGATGCTGCATATCTCTTTCCTTTGAATGGAAATATTCTCTCCTAAAACAAGTCACGAAAGTTGGGAAACTGAGGAGAATGACACAAGTAATCATAAGCACCTAAAAGGTCCCTCGCCTAAGTGAGATACTCAAAAAATGCAGAAGGAAGACTCCTGTGCAGCAACTGAGGTAATTTAGAGAATTCCAGGGATGCAGCCTCCCTGAATCAACACCCATGCTAGAGTAGGCTTTTTAATAATTCAGTTAAAATTATTTATTTTTTTGTCACTGGTTCCCTATTGGAATAAATAAGTGTCCTTGTCTCCCCAGGAAAAGTAACACAATAGCTATTTTTGAAGATTTCAACATGTGAATATAAATTTGGGAATAGAGTTGGAAGTGTTCATATTAGAGGAAAAAAAGAGTTCTGCAAAATGTTTGTTTTTCACAAACTACCTATAATATTGCTTCTTGTCCAGATATACAAGGTGGTACATGTGTCTGGAGTTCGTTTGCAGTGGCTGGAGGCCCTGATCACCCATTCTCTCTCTCTCTCTCTCTCTCTCTCTCTCTCTCTCTCTCTCTCTCTCTCTCTCTGCCTCTTTCTCTCTCAAATGAATAAATAAATAAAATATTAAAACATTCTGTTAGTATGACATCAGTAGATTTTATTTTGATAGTCTTAACTCCTTCTTCTTAAATAATATTTTCCCCTAAACTATTCACAATAAAGTTAGAATTAGTCATTTTCTTCCCTCTCTTACAAATAACTCCTCCTCTTCAACTATGCAATTAAAATGACATATCACTATCTCTTTCCCTATATTTCTATCTTTTTAACCAGAAAATAGTATGGTATTGAAGATTCTAATTATTGTTTTTTTATGTAGCGTATGATTTTAAATATGGAGGCTTGGATCCTCTTTCATTTGAGGGGCTCTGAGTTGTAATTTTAAATATTTGTCCTGTTCCAATGTTTTGCAAACATGTTTATTCAATTACCTCTCCACATCTTTAATATTCATTGATCTTGTCCTTTGGTTTATTCACATATTATTTTATTTCATACTTTTATTTCTTACTTTTGTAAGCACATTGTGTCAGAAACATGCATGGACTCCACAATGCCAGAATCCACTTCCCAAGGTTTGTTGGTTTTAGTGGCATCAACTTTCCAGGTGCTCCTGCTTTTATTTATGGCTTCAAACAAGGCAAGTGCAGGTTCTTTTATTCTATTGTAATTTCTGAGGTTAATTCTCAAATGACACATTACCCATCACATATCAACAGCAAATACCGCTTTGTATATGACTTTAAAGGGGTTCAAAAGGCAAAGAGTCCTCAAGAGGCCTGAAAGGCTGAGCTGAGAAATGATATAGATTTTGAAATGTAAATTCCCTGTATTAATAAGATAATTTGCTGGAGGGGAGGCTGGAGAAGCTCTGGACTACTCTTGTCCAGTGAGGCTGCTGGGTCAGAGCTGAAGTGCCTGAGTGAAGGGCACACCAAGTCCAGATGAGCAGGACAGATGGCCTGACAGCAGATGCAGATGTGCATAGAGATGTATTGCGAATTTTTTGTCTTTTGAGGTTTTAGTCACTGATATTTTCTAGTGTTATGTTTTATTTACTGTAAATGTGTAAATTCTTCATACTTTCTTACTTTTTATAGAATGTAAAGCAAACTCATAAATCACTTGGCTTAACTGAAGAGCAATTTGGAGAGTCATAAATGGTGACAGTTTGTATAGGAACTTACTTGAAAATAAACAGCCCCCATTCAATATTATTTTTATTTATTATTATTATTATTATTATTATCATGGTTTTTTTTGAGGTAGGGACTTGTTCTAGCCCAGGCTGACCTAGAATTCACTATGCAGTCTCAGAGTGGCCTGAAACTCACAACAATCTATCCTTCTACCTCTGCTTCCCTGCTGGGACTAAAGGCGTGCACCACCACACCCAGATCAACCTTCTTATGTTTTAATATATTTCAGTTTCCTTTGTTCACTATCAACAATTATTCTTAATGTGTGATTTACATGCTGCTTAAAATTAGAATATACCTGTTAATGATGAAAACTATGCACAGGTTGCATCACAATTTGAAAGATTTCCTTCTTAATTTGAAAGATTTGCATGTACAGCTTGTTCATGTCTGCTGTGAGAAATCAGAATGAAAGTAAGCATATGAATGAACCATGAGTCAAAGAATGCTTTAGTTAACCTATTGCTGGAAAAAAAAATCCTTAGCTTTCCTTTCTTTGGCTAATTTACTACTCAGAAAAAGAAACTACTTGTGGCTGGAGAAGTGGCTCAGACATTAAAGGTGATTCTTGTAAACCCTGCTTGTACAGGTTCAATTCCCTGGCCACCCATGCAAAGCTAGATTGGCAATCATTTGTAGTAGTAAGAGAAGCTTGCATGCCCTCCCCCCACACACACAGGAAAATATTTTAAAATATACATCCTTAATATTGGTGTATACATATATGTATATTCAAGAGTACAAATACCCTTTACAAGAATGAATTGAATATCTATATTCAAATAACTTATAATTTTTAAAAAGCATAAATGATGATGCTATCTTTACAGAATTCAGCCTCATTTCACCACAACATGACTATAATCACATCGAGTTCATTGGGGATAAAGCAACAGAAAGAGCATGATAGGGGTTACACCAAGTACAGCACCTTCTAGAGTCATATAGCACAGCTGAGGGGTGGAGATCCATGGAGGGGAAGCAGCCATTTCCAACAAAATGCATTCAGAAATCTTTTTTTTTTTTAAAGAAACTTTTGTAATCTCGGAGTTAATCTGTTCGAAATCTTCTTTTCATTCTGTGAATAGAACCCTGTTCCATTGCATATATAGTGTTGAATGGGCATAAGTACAGGAGCAGACAGTAAAAATGGAAATTTTATTTTCATTTTAATTTAAGAACTTTTACTGAGAATTGAAATCAGTTTATTCTGGAGGGTTTAATTTTGATCTCTTCCATGGCAGAGAAACAAATAATAGAAACCAAATAGAGTTGATAAGCCTATTAACTATTTCCTAAAGGAATTTAATGGTGCAGCTATTAGTTTGGGGAATTCATATGTATCTCAAGACTCACTCCTAGAAGTCTAGCACTAAATACACAGAGAACTACCAGGTCCTACTCTTTTAGCTTACAAATGGTGGAATGAAGCTCACAAATTTGAAATGGTTTGCTGAATGTCACACAAGGACAAGCTAATAGATATGTACCTGAAATTTATTTCTTCAGCTTTTCTATCAAGTTGTAAACTTGCTTATCTCTCAATTATTTTAGAGGCCTCAAAGCATCCTATCCTTCCATCATGTCTGAAATGCAAAAATGAGAATCCTAAAGCTGGCAATGAGCCCTGTAAGAACAGTTAATCCCATCTTATCAGTGTGCACTCTATTAATAACCCTCATTTTCAGCAAAATTCTTGTAACAATCAAAATAAAAATAATTTCTATAATCTTGCTTGCTTTTTGAAAACCAAATATTTTGTGTAAGTCACTCTTAAGATGGAAAAAATGTAAAAGGTGTGATAAATTATACTGTAGTATTTTAAAAAGAAAACATATTAAATTTCATTTTAAAAGTGGAATCCATGCTGGGTGTGGTGGTCCACACATAAGAGATAGAAGGATTGATGAGAGTACAAGGCCAGCCTAGGCTAAAGTATGACACCTCAAAAGAAAAGGTGGAAAAAGTCATCACACTATCAAAAACCAATGCAAAGTATTTTACTTCATGTCCATATTTAGTAAATGAATATTCAACTTTACACAGGCACCAATGACAATAAGAGACCTTAAAAGCTAAATTGAACTATCTGAACTTACTATTTTTATAATTTAAAAACTGTCAAATATATTATCAACTTTATATTATAGACACCAATTTTTCTGAGCTATGATGGAATGGGAGATATTAATCCAGATCTTTTTGGTTTGTGCATGACTTTTATAAAGTAAGCATTTATTAAGTTGAATGCAACTCTTTAAAATTGCTTCTTATCACTATCATGGAAGTCTATAAATATAATCCCCTGGCCTTCACTTACATAATTCATATATAATATATCCTTGGAAAATGAGCAGGTATTATGATTTTTTATTATAAACATTTATTGTCTTTAAATTTATAAGCATAGGTAAAAGTCTGAATAAGATATAAATTTATTTACCTCTGAGTAAATTGAAGTAAAATGGCTTTTCTTTATCCATGGTTTACAGTTACCTACAACAAAAACATTTTTCTTTATTGTTTAGAAGTTATCCATTATAGTACTAACCTGAGAAATTACCTATTTTTCCTCCATCTTACACAGTGTCCTGGAGGATAGAGGGGACTGAACAGCTATTGAAGGGACACAACTCCATTGATGATTTCACTAGAGGAAATCAGCTCTTGAGTTTCAGCGTGATGAAATTTGTACCACATGTCACATCACTTCCGATGCACGGTTTCCTTGTTCTCTCATGATTAGTTTTATTTTGTATTGAGACCATCCTTCATGACTGAGAAGTGCCTGTCAATGTTCATGCACATTCTTACTTCCTCTTACGTTATGTACAGAAGCAACAGAAGCTGAGGAGAGATTCTGCATCATAACGTGAAATATCAGGAGGAATCAAGGTGGGTAACTGCTATGGTCCTTCTACATGAATGAGCTAATGTCACAAGTTCCATGTGTTAAGAGTTGTCATCACTTAAAAGAAGAACTAGGGTGAAGGACTCAGCATCTATAGCTGAGCTCAGAAATGCTAAAGGGAGACTTTCATGGATTGGGGGGGTCCAAAGATCATAGTGGGAAACTTTCGAAGTATTTAACAGAAGACATGACTTGCAAGCAGCACGACCTGATTTTAAAATTCTGGCGTTTTTTCCCACCTAGCATACTGACTGTTCAAAATGAAATCACAATAACGATAAATGTTGTGAGTTAAGTTGTCCTTGAGCTATCAGATAATAGGTCTGCTGCCTTGTAGGGATATCACAAAAGATCGTGATAACTCAAATGCTCCACTTGTCAAATGATCTTTCTCTACAAGCTGAGAGCTGAAGCCTTTTCACACATTTGAGATGAAGATCCAAGGGTGAGCTGGAAGTCATGATTCCACTAAGTGAGTGAACAGAGACAAATGTAACCTGAAAGATGAGGAAAAACTTGGGTGTTTAAGCTCCCATGTTTCCAAGAGTTTATCAGAAATAAACCTAGCATACACATTTGCTGCCCTTCTAGCCTTCATCCCTATGAACATATAGTATTCACCATGGAGATAGCATGATTTGTTCAAAAATTCAATAATGTTATGGAGTGAAATATTTTGGGGGGAAGATAGAAATATTTTAATTTGTCCTTAAATGCATTGTTTATGTAAAAGGATCCTTTTTCTCCTATTTACTTTTTTTCCCCCTTGAAATGTAGAGTAAGACTAAATCAGTTTGGAAATTCAGATAACTGAAGGGTAATCTTTGAAGACTGTGTCCATATTCATGATCATCAGGCTTTCACAAAAATGGGGTAATGAACACATCACAATTATAGTTTTAAAAATGACTCTCTGCCGAGGTCCCATGCTTAGCTCATCAGCCGTTTTCCTTCTAATGTTACCATCTCTTCCGTAACATTCTTTTAGTTTGAGAAAATGAAACCTTTCTTAAACAGTTAATCATATTGAATTTTTAATATCTAAGATAGGATTTTGAATCAAAATAGACCTTGATTCACAAACTGGAAAGACACATACTTGATTACTAAATCATAAGCCAAAACATAATAGCCTCTTTGCTTGAGCAATGGGTTCTTACATAACAATTGAGTACAGTAAAGTCTTTTAAAAATTAAATGCACCTATAAATATTTAGTATAATGATTAGAAATGTGCGAATTAGATAAAACTTGAGGATATAAAAAAGTTTAAAAGAGTTCAAAACCCTATCCATAATTGTTGATGTAGAAAGAATGGGTAAATAACCCAAGAAATTTATCATGAGGTTTGAATCAGTAATTCATCAACATCATTGAACTTTCATTGTCATCCCAAGTAGGTAGCTTCCTACTTTTGAAATGAAACTTCGTCAAGTTCTTTCCAATTCATGGAGAGTGACTGCATTCCTCTGGTGTATGTGTCACACATCTGTGTTCTGCTGAGATGAGAAAGAACACTTGTAAATGGTCCTGGTTTGTGTGAAAGCAGGAAAAAGGAAGGCTATAAGAAAGAGTTTATCTGTGGTATAGTCTTATGCCATGAGTCATATCTGAGTGACTTTAGGGAAGAAAGATATGAAGAGTCTGGAAGTAGCAGTAACACTTATGCTAATATAAACTGTACAATAAGAATAATGGAAAAGAAGAATAAAACAAAATCCACTTGTTGATGACCACTCCCAGGTTGCTCGGTTGAACATCCAAACCAGACATAGTTATAGGAGGGAGGGTTTTATTTCAAGCTTATGGATTCAAAGGGAGGTTCCATCAGTGATGGAAGAAGCTGCTTCAATATATCCAAGTAGAGAGAAACAAACAAACAAACAGCCAGCAAAAAACAAAAGCAGCAAGCACTAACCAGCAGCAACCAGGACTCCGGAGGAGCTCAAACCTCTCATATCTTTGGCCTGGAAATAAAATCTGCCCCCAACACACCTGAGGGCTGGACCCCAGGGTCCACCCCTTGGTAACACAAAGTTACAGGCTATAATAAAATACCTGAGACTATAGGGGACATACATTCAAACTATCAAACCAGGCTGCAAAGTATGTGGAGTGGTTTGTTCCAGGTGTCCCCCATAAACTCAATGTGTTTCTAAATGCTTGACTACAAGCTGATGGCAGTTTTGGAATTGGAACCTTGTTAAAGGTGTGTTTTGAGGGGACAGGATTATGGGGGTTATAGCCAGCTTCTCCTTGCCAGCTTTTGGCACACCTTCTTGCCTCTGTTTGCAGTGCTGTAGCAGAGGTCAGGGATGTCATTTCTCCAGCCATTATGGAATTTCCCCTCAAGTCTATAAGCCAAAATAAATCAATTCCTCCTATCAAACTGCTCTTGGTCAGGTTTTTTGTTACAGCAACATGAAAGCTGACTGTAACAGTATGCCAGTGTCCTAAAAGTATGGTGGTCTCCAGCAATAAGGTGAGAAATTCTTTTAAGGATTGTATAAATATGCAGAGGATTTGTTTGAGGAAGAAGAGTAGAACATTTTGAAGAGTCTGGGATTTGTATTGCTTTTCAAATCAGTATTTTGTTTACTTTCTTAATTTTTGCCATTTGTGCCACTTCTTAGGTTGGAGTTGATTTTTATTTGGGGGGAGGGGGCGTGTAATGGTTGTTTCTTTGGTCTTAGCAATCATGACCCAGAAGGGAGGAGTCCTCAAGAGGTTAAGCTTGTCTATTTTTTAATTCTATTATCTATAATCTTGACATTAAAAATTCTTTAATATATGGAAAGGTTTTGACTCAAGTTTTAGTAAAATTTTAATGATAAATACTGTAAAGTACAGATAGAGAACCAACATTGTTAAGCTTGTCCAAGAAATGGGAGGTAAAAAGTTAAAAAAAAAAACTGGGAATTTCACTATTCTTTTATCTATTTAGGTTTCCATTATCCTTCATTTACTTCACTGCTAATGCTTTGAATTTTCCCTACTTTGTTAAATTTGTAATTGTCCATTTTCTGGAAAAGAAAATTTTGAAAAACACTGAATAGCACCTCACCATCTTCTTTTGATCTTTTTTCTCTTTTCTCCAAATTCTATCTTTCATATATACTTAAATATACATATATTTTTGCAATAGTGTCCTTTTTATCCTTTTCTCTGCTCCTGTAGGACATTTTCCATTTTATATGAAATTCCAGAAATGTGCACTCATTTGTACTTATAGAAAGGTATCGTTATTCTTCCTAGCATTTGTTGGCAAAGGTCTTTCATTAATAACTCTGACTTCCACTCAATACCACCAAGTTAGTAAGCAATGTGCAGTGACATTTCAAACACACTTAGAATGTATAGTGGTTATAAAAATGAAAATCATCCTCCTTGTTCCTTCTATAATTTTACATAAGAATAAAACTGAATCAGATCAGATAAGTTATTAAAATATTTTTTTCTTTTTAGTAGAAGTATTTAAAAATTCAAGTGTGATTGCTAATCTTTATAGTCAACATTATTGGATGCCTCTGGGTGTGTCTGTGAGGGCATTTCTAAAAAAAAATTAACTATGAGAGGAATTCAGCCCTTTGGGGATGAGCACACTGTGGGAATGAACTCTGAGAATGAAATATGAGAATGAACTATGGGAAAGAACAGTGGGAACATTTCTTATGGACCTTAAAAATGACTTTTCTAAGAATATTGCTGAGAAATGCTAAATCTTTGCTTGTAATTTACCCTAAGTTAATCTTACAACTATATAATGCACCTGTTTAAAGCACTGTGACTAAATTTCCTCTGCCTTGGTGTACCGTTGGCCTGAACAGCACAGATTACCAATATTGACAAGCAATGTTTAGAGATGCTTCCTGATCTTAGCTATGTTCTTTGCCCTATTTCCTCAGTGGCCTAGTTGGAATTTCAGCTCAAAGCAAGCATACATGCATAATAAGTGCTGATCATACTTTGAAGACAAGGAGGTCAGCAACTATGGGGGTGCAGATCGGTTGAAAACAACAGGTTGGTTTAATGTGCACAATATCATCCAATAGGCTAGGTGTCAAGGTGGAATAAAGTGGGAGAAACAAGAAAACCCAAGAGTTCAAGCCTCTCTCTCTCGCTCCTCTCTCTCTCTCTCTCTCTCTCTCTCTCTCTCTCTCTCTCTCTCTCTCTCTCTCTCTCTCTCTCTCTCTCTCTCTCTTTTTCTCTCTCTCTCCTCATCATGGCTACCATGTGGTCTCTATTTCATCATGCCCTAACTGTCATGATAGTCTGAAAGATCTGAAACTGAGTCAAAATAAATATTTCCTCCGTGAGGTTTCTTTTTATGTTTGAGCCTCAGCTGATGGTAATTTTGGGTATTAGAACCTCGCTGGAGCTGTGTTGTTGGGGGCGGGCTTATGGCAGTTATTGCCAGCTTCCCTTTGCCAGAATTTGGCACACCTTCCTGCGTTGTTTGCAGTGCTATCGCAGAGGTGATGTCCACCCTCTGCTCATGCCACCACTTTCCCTGCCATGATGGAACTTCCCCTTGAGTCCCTAATCCAAAATTAACCCATTCCTCCACAAGCACCTTCTTTGTCACTGCAATGAGAAGTTAACTAAAACAGATTTGGTACCAGGATGTGGGGTCTGTCACTGCTAGAACCCTGAATTCTATGGCTTTAGCCTTTTGAAACTGATTCACAGGAGGATTGTAGAAGGATTTGAAGCCTTAGCCTAGGAGATGCCTGATGGTGCTGTAAGTATAGCTTGATGGACCATTCTAGTCAGAGTTGAAAGACCTGAATGCAATAAGAACTATGGACTGTGAAGTTTGGCTTATGAGGGTGAGAAAGAACTTTGTGAGGACTAGATCAGAAGCAGTTTGCATAAGATGCTTGCTGCATTCTTCCCGCGTGTGTCCTGAGAACTTGTGCAGGGGTGCTTTGCATGGAAATAGACTGCTGTGAGCAGATGGAGATGGCACAGAGATAAATGAAATTTTGTGGCAAAACTGCTGCCCATTCAGCTACAATTGTTTGAGAGATGACAACCATTGAGATGGGGCCAGGTGATCTGTATTGGGACAGTAGGAAGAATGCAGACCATTTTTAAGTAAGGGGCCTAAATGCTTTGTTCTCCCCAGTTGGTAGCCCAGCTGGTTCTGTGGAATATAACAAATGCAGGAAGAGAGGGTCATTCGATGTGCAACATAGTTTTGTTTTTGAAAAATGCCCATGGCAGTGTGAAGCAGGTGTGTTGCATTGCGTGCATGGAGAGGTCCAATGGAATCAAGAGGATGAACAATGGGTTGCAGTGGAGACCCCGTGAAATTACAGAAACATGGCATGGCTGCCAAGGAGAGTTGCCAGCATGGGAATAAGTTTTCCTGGACTGTGAGTAGCTGAGCTGGAGGTATAGAATTGAAACTCCAAGAGTCTTGTTACTGGTTAGCATTATTAGACTTAGAATTAAGAGTTTGATGTTGCACTGGTTGTTTTAAATCTTGTATTGGTTCAGTGCGTTTTCACCATGCCTAATGCTATCGTTTGCAGAGTGCATGTTCTGTGCCATTAAGGGTTTGCTTTTTGGTATTATGGCTCAGTTGAAAGAAAAACTGTGGTGACTTACGGAGTTGAGCTGAACACATTGTAATTTATATCACATGTCATTATTAGTTTGTGGGGGCCAGGGGCAGACTGTCATAATTTGATCCAGGTGTCCCCCACAAAAGAATGTGTTCTGAATGTTTGATTCCCAGCTGATGGTAGTTTGGGTATTAGAAACTCACTGGAGCTGTGTTGTTAAGGGCAGGCTTATGGGCATTATAAGCCAGCTTCCCCTTGCCAGTATTTGGCACACCTTCCTGCCACTGTTTGTAGTGCTGTGGTGGAAGTGATGTCCACCCTTTGTTCATGCCATCATTTTCTCTGCCATCATAGAGCTTCCCCTCGAGTCCATAAGCCAAAAATAAATCCATTCATCCCATGAGCTTGCTTTGGTCATGTTTTTTTTTTTTCCATGCAGTAACAAAAAAGCTGACTACAACATATATATTTTTGACAATGACAGAAGCCAATATGCAAACAAAGGTTTTGCATAAGTAATCATAATTGTATATGTTTTAGAGTCCTAATTTTTCAAACCTCCTAACAATCATTTAAAATAATTAAAAACAACCAGGTGTGGTGGTGCATCCCAGCACTTTGGAGGCAGAGGTAGGAGGATCACTGTGAGTTGAGACCACCCTGAGAGCACAAAGTGAATTACTGGTCATCCTGAGCTAGAGTGAAAGGCTACCTTGAAAAAACACAATGAAACAAAATAAAATAAGATAAAACACAGATAATACTAAATGTATTACCCATAATACTATAAAATATATTCTATAATATTCTGACATATGACATATACTGCTAATGAGAGTTTAGTGGTTAATTACTACCCATAAAAATATGGATTGTGTCACTGTAGGTAATGACAATGTCATCTCTAAAATACAAAACTTTGTCTTTGCATTCCTTGAGATTAAACCTAGGTCCTCGCTCTGGCTAATTATGAGCCTTCTCACTGACTTTCCTTAAATATATAACTTCAAAATCAGCATTAACTTCTCTTTTTCTGTGGTCAAGATAAGGGCTATAGTATGTTTCCAATAGGCTTATTGTAAGACTAGAGTAACACATAAAACATTGGAGCTTGTACCTGATTAGTAAAAAGCAATGACTCAATAGAAATTAGCTATTATTACTGGTAACATAATGGAAGTTTTGCTTTATTTTTTTCATGAAACATCAAACAATCAAACATCATAAAAATAAAGTGATCTGTTAATTCACTATTTATATTAGTTTACAATTGCACAATGGGATTTTTAATGTTTGTTTATCAACAAGAAAGTGAGATATTTCAGAGTTACTTATAATTGTACTTTAATTTTTTACCAAATCAGCTTCAATAAAGGGAAATTAATGAATGAATTCAATTTTGTCAATAAACCTACTGTATAAATACAAACATAATTGGCGGTATATTAAAAACAACAGTAACAAAACCTCTTTGTGAAGTCTTCTAAATGTATGTGCTTAGGTATTTTTTCTTCTCTAGGCAGCCCTGCCACCTCATTTATTATGACCTAAACTCTAGATTGTCTATCCAGTTTCCATTTATGTACATGGCCAACAAATATTTCTAAATTCCAAAAGAAGCTACAAAATTACCAAATGAAGTGAATTTCAAAATCCTGTTATTCACCTTGAAATAGTTCATGTATTCCTTACAAGCCCTAGGAATGTGGCTATTCATTTCATAAACCCACTGAGATTTGTTAAGATTGGCCAGTTTGCCAACATTGCCTAGCAACAATTTTCAATGCTTCCTTTCAGAGGCTCCCACCTGTCTGTACAGTTGTGTCTTCTTTAAAAGCTAATCAATGTTACTATAAGCTGAAGATGACTAAGTTCCCCCAAGTGGCCAATCACCTCTATCTCCGTATCTTTTCAGTATCTTTCCCTCAAGGAGCCCTATGTCAGGATCTTGTTTCTTGTTCCCTACTGCCATAACATCTTCTGCTCTGATAAGAATGATGCTCTTTGAAAGAAACATATGAACTCCCATCTTCTTCTAACAAAGTTAGATATCCCAAAGATATTTAGTGCTGATAGGAAATAAATGTACACACATAGAAGATTTACATCTGTAGAAATTTCCTCCTAAGCAGCATATAATATGCTTTGTCACTTAAAAAATTAATTTTAAAATTTTCTTGCTAAATATCTTTACATGCTCATATTTATGAGCTGCTGAACCAAGGAGGTGAGAAAAAAAGAAAATAAAATATGGGTATTTTTTATCAAAATAATCTAGCCTTGTGCTGCTCCATCTCCTGACCCTAGGAAAGGCCAGGTGAGGGAGCTGTGCCTTGGCTCCCCACCAGCCCATGGCCCCCATGACCCCACCCACTAACCCCAGGTTCCTGGCCAGGTGAACAAGCCATTGTGTTGCTACAAACCAGCCTGTGCACCCCAGACTCCACCCATTAACCCACTGACCACTTGTGAGGCCAGGTTGGGGACCTGTGCCTTGACCTCCAGCCAGCCCTTGTGCCCAGAGACTCTGCCCTCCAACCCCCTACCTCCATGAGATCAAGGTAGGAAGCTGTGCCTTGTTTCCCCACTGGGACATGAATCCCATGACCTGGCACACTGATCCTGACTTCTGATGGATCCAGCCTCTAGCCTGCTCCTGCTACTGAAGATTAGAACACCCCCTACACTTACTGCCACCAAAGGAATTGTGCTAAAACCTCAGCAGTCCTTGCCACAAGCTCATGTGAGGTCCACACTTCTGCTGAGGGCCCATGGAAATCAATCTCTCATCTGAACATGGGCAGGTCACAAAGCTAAAAGGACACACAGGTGCAATGCCCTGCACCAAGTTTGCCTAGCACCACTTTGGAAGTCTGAAATGAAAATATCAAAGAAAGGAAACAGATGGAAGCCCAGGAGGAGATGACAACATGTTTAGTATATCTATGCATGGAGTCTATATCAAGATTATCAAAGGAAATGGAAGCAAAAATTAATAATATAAGTGGAAATGTGCAGAATCAGCTCACAAACTTTGCCGCCAGGCTTAACAAAATGGAGAAAAAACAGAGGGACTTTGTTGAACAGTAAATAATCTAAAGGCACACCACCAATTGGAGGAGTTCAAGAATCAGCTAGCTAAACTAAATGAAGACATAATCAAATACAAGATTGAGTACCAGGAAGCATTAAGTAAGGCAACCTTGGAAATGAAAATGCAACTCAGCAAAGAGATGGTGACAATGCAAAAAGCTCTATTGGAAAACCAAAATCAAATGGAGATATTTAAAACTCAGTACCACAGTAAATAACCTGGAAGACAGTATCTCAGACATGGAAGACAAAGCAGAAAAAAAGAGATCAGGAAAACAAAAACTTGCTTAAGTTCAAAAAAGCATGTGAACAGAATATGAGGGAAATATGGGACACCCTTAAGAGACGAATTCTCCAAATCATGGGGATACCAGGGGGGAAGAAATCCAGGACAAAGGCATTGAGAACATATTCAACAAAATTATTGTGGAAAAATGTCCCCATTCCAGCAAAAGATGATCCCATCTAGATATGGGAAGTGCACAGAACACCAAAGAGGCAGGACCAAAGAAGAAACTCCCCAAGATACATTAAAATAAAAATCCTAAACACTGAAATCAAGGAGAGGGTTCTAAAAGCAGGAAGAGTAAAACAACTAATCACATATAAAGGCATACCCGTCAGAGTTACACCATACTTCTCCACAAAAACCATGAAAGCAAGAAGGACTTGGAATGCCATACTCCAAAGGATAAATCACTTTGGCTTTTAAACCAAAGTATTATACCCTATGAAAATATCCCTCATAAAAGATGAAGAAAGAAAAATATTTCAAGAGAAAAGTCAGCTCTACAATTATGTGGACACTAATCCAAAACTACATAAAATTCTACATGAAATATTCAACACAGAAGAACCAAGCAACCAAACCCAAGAACCCTCCAAAAGTTGGTCATAATAATGAAGCCTAGATGGGACAAAATAACAAGAGAGGCATCAAATCCCATAAACCCTACACTATGGCAGGGATTGAGACAAGCCTCACAGCTATAATTTTGAATATTAATGGTCTTAACCTTCCCATTAAAAGACACAGGTTAGCAGGATGGTTCAAAAAACGGATCCTTCCATCTGCTGCCTCCATGAAACCCAACTCACTTCTAAAGGCAGGAATTTCCTAAGGATGAAAGGATGGGAAATGATCTTCTATACTAATGGAAATTTAAAAAAAAAACAAGTAGGGGTTGCTGCATTAATATCTAACAAAATAGACTTCAAACCAAAATAAATTCAAAAGGACAATCAAGGGCACTTCTTACTCATCATGGGAACAATCCAACAAGAAAATACCATCATAAACATGTATGCACCAACTACAGGTGCACCACAGTTCATAAAGCAAAATTTAATGGAAAACAAAGCAAAAATGAATTCCAAGTCCATCATAGTTGGAGACTTTAATACACCATTATCATTTTTAGACAGATCATACAAACAGAAGGTTACAGGGAAATAATAGAACTCAATAACATCCTGGATTAACTGGACCTAATAGACATGTACAGAACATTCCATCCCAATGCTACAGAATATATATTCTTCTCAGCAGCTCATGGAATATTCTCCACAATAGACCACATATTACGACATAAAACATGCCTCAACCAATTCAAGAAGATTGAGGTAGCACCCTGCATCACATCAGACCACAATGCATTGAAGATGGAAATAAGTAATGAGAGAAAAAAAAAAAGAAATTATACCAACTATTGAAGATTGAACAATACACAATTCAACAACAAATGGGTGGTTCAAGAAATTAAAATGGACACTGAAAAAATTTCTTGAATTAAATGATAATGAAAATACATCATACCAGTGCCTATGAGACACATTGAAGGATGCCCTAAGGGGAACATTTACAGCACTGAATGCCTTTATAACAAAGACAAAGAGAGCTCAAAATAACCTATCTAAAAGCATTGAAAAAATTAGAACAACCCAATTCTAGGAGCTCAAGAGGAAAAGAAATAATTCAGATCAGAGCAGAGATCAATGAATTAGAAACGAAGAAAACAATTTAAAAGAGAGAGAGATACTCTATATTCTACAGTTTCAAAAAGTTGCTATTTGTGGACTTGAGTTTATAAGTGAGTATTAAAGAAAATGACTTGGCAAATATCCAAAGAGGAAATGAACAAGGTCATAATAGTTAATATGGAATCTCTCATAAGGTCATCAAGAAAAATTTAAAGAATAAGATTACTATGATTTGAAAATTGATTGTTTTCAAAGTAATTCGCATATCACTTTCAAGTTTAACTTCTTTCAGACCTCAAAAATTATAACTAAAAAAATTGTTTCCAAGGAATGAACTTTAAAGATGCCGTGTTCTACATTTCAAACAATTCTAAAAGCTTCTGAGAGCATAGAAGTATACTTGAAAGATATAGCCAGATAATAGCTAGAAAAAGAGTTCTCTCATAAATTTGTCAAATTTTCCTAAATCTACATTTCACAGGACCCAAATTAAAACAAATGGATAATTTTTCTTGTGAATGTGCATAGAAGTTCAATGTTTCCATGGAAAAAAATATCCCAAGTTCTAAAACCAAAGAATATAAAATGATGAGTGGTTTAACAAAAATTAAAGCATTTTCAAATCGATAGTAATTAATACTATGTGGTATTGGTGCTAGGGAAAAACATCAAGAAAACACTTAGGGAAAGAAGAAAATGGATGAACTACTGTGCAATTTTTTTTCTATAAATATGGCATTTCATAAAATTGAGATAAGTAAATTATATATTGATGAAAACCTTTTGTACTTTGCTGAGAAGCATAAGCTTCCTAGTACTACTTTTGTATTAAAAGTTTGAAAGCATGTAACATTTATCCAACATTCCCACATGTTCTAAATTGCATTAGGCTTACATGCATAATACAAGGCTTATGTGAGAATCTTTAATGTAGTAATATTCATGGCAGTAAAATAG
>PVHP010001809.1:0-99838 GCA_004024765.1 Zapus hudsonius | reverse complement strand
CCACCACGGCTCTTACAATCTTTCTGCCCCCTCTTCTGCATAGTTCCCTGAGTCATGGTGGATGAGTATTAAGGCTGCTTTAAGATTGTGAGTTTAGGGGTCTTTGTGTCGAAGATCATTGGTTTCTGTCTCACTGGCTTATCCTGTGTAGGTTGAATGTCTGTGGCTGTGGGTCCCTCATTCCTCCCATCATTCTCTGCGGGGTTCCATATGGATCCTCCACGGTATGACTGTGGTGGTTCCTCTCCCGCCAGAATCTCAGGCATTGGCCTACGGTCAGTTGTTAGGGTTAGATGGGCCCCAGCTCTCTCGCTGCATCTTGAAAAATACAAGCTCAATCTCCTTCAGTGAGTGTGGTCCATATAGGTTAACAAATATACACATCTCTGGCTTACCTAGAGTCTATTTCTAGTAGCCTCCCCATCAATCGCTCCCTCAGTGCATCTTGTCTTGGGATCCCAAGAGTACGGGATTCGGTGACTATTGCCCTGAATCCCAAGTTCCAGACAAGGGGTCCCCCTCACTAAGTGGAAAATTGTCCGAATTTGAAAGCTGTTGATTGTCTCCCCCAGGCCCAGGCTCCTCCGTTGCACAAGTGCTCCTTTCTTGGTTCGCTGTTCTCTCCCAGTAGGAGGTGTGGTCAGCCCACTCATGACCCCAGATTGTGTTTTGTGTCGGTGGTCTCTGTTTACTCCAGCCGTCGTTGATCATTTTCCCCTGGCAGCCTGTGCAGTGCCTTCCAGCACTACATTAAACTGTCCAAGGCCAGCTTTGAGACTGATGGTTTGGGCCTGGAGGGAATGACTGCAACACAGGGCCGCAGCACATCCTCCAGTGAGGCCTTGAATGAGGAGATCTAGCTTTGAATTCTGACACCTTAAGTAAAGGAGGTGAAAGAAAAAGACTCTGAACCTAGATTGTTTTCTTTTGGAATTATTTGTAAGTTTAAATTTTATGAGTGTCTGTGTGTGAATGGTGTGCATGTGTGTGTGTGCACATGCACGCATGTTCATATGTGTGTAGGTGCACTTGTACGAAGGTATGTGTGTAGTAAATGTGTGTGTGTGTGTGTGTGTGTGTGTGTGTGTGTGTGTGTGTGTGTGTGTTTGGAGGCTGGGAACAGAGGTTGACATCAGACATCTTCCACGGTTGCTCTCTAGTTTATTGACTGAGGAGTCTCTCATTTTAAATCAGCTCACCGATTCGGCTACTCTAGATAACTAGCTTGCCCCAGGGATTTCTTCTATGCTTGGAATTACAGGAAGCTCTCACACCTGCCCAGCATGCACGTGGGTGCTGAGCATCCAAACTCTCTGGTCCTCACACTTATCCGGGACCCGAAACATAGATCTCCTAGTTACAGAACATGGAGGCCATCTCTAGCTCATAAGATCAGCAGATATATAAAGTGCTTTATTGTGTGAAAGCTGAAATATGATGACAGTTCTGCAGTAGATAGGCAATGGGCCATTCAAATCCACCAAATGGAGCCCTGTGGATCCTCTGCAACTCAAGAGAACGTTCTCCAAAGGAAGCTACATTAGTCAGCTCTGGGGGCCAGCACAGGAGAACCCCACTTGTTTTCCTGTCTCATCTGGCCTGTATGAGCAAGGCTACTCCACTGGGAAGGAGTGGTCCCTTTTTTCTGGGCCTGCCTGATCCTCCTTGTATGTGGAATCAGATAGAACAGCCCTCTCCCAGCAGAGCCCAGACAAGACCTAGCTGCATGGGGTCCAGTTCAGGTGCTCCATTCTATGGAGATCTATCTACCTGCCTATCAAGATCATAGTCACCTATGGGTAGGAAGGTCTGGATCTTCATTTTTGCTGTAGTAATCAGGTGTCAGGCAAATCCACAGAAATTGCCTCCGTCATTAGAAGACATCAAACTTGTCTCTCCTTAGTCCTCTTCCAAGTGGGCAGGGCCCGCTGACCCAGAGTCTACAAGAAAAAACAGCTCCTGCACCCCTCCCCCAGCACCCAGCAGAGGGTCAGGCATCAGGCAGGCCTCTCTGACCATCTTCCTGGCCATTTACTTTTGAAGAAGCAACTAGATCTATGTGGATGTCAGACAGGAATTTGCTTTGCTCCCTGAAGTTTCTCCCGGGAATTAACACAGGGCAGAGCTTGCTGGACCTGACCATGGCCACCAAGGTGTATGTGTAGTGAAATGTCCCATCTGTCACTCTTTATAACCATGAAGTCCCCAAAGCCTGCGAATTTGTCCTGCCGTAACACACTGCTGTCAGATGTACTGAATTTGTTGAGGAGTGCCTGGTTTCCAGACAATTCTGTCTCATTATTTGCAGGTAGTGGAGAAGAATGTTGACATTTCAGCTCCAGGTGGTTTTTCGGTAGGAAACAGAAACATAAATGACCGATTCTGCATCTGGCTACCTGCCCAGGAAAGGGAGAGACAGAGATGCCTTTTAGCTTTGAAAAAAAAAAAAAAGACCCACTTGTTCATATTAGGATATATGAGAAGTTAAGAAAAAAAAATGTTCTTCCTTTGCCATACTCTGAAGTTGGTGCAGCGTTCTTCAGATAATTTTCTTTTGGTTTGCCTAGGTTCTAGAAGGTTCCGTTTTGTGAATTTGAATGGTGGTCCGTTACCTATCCACTGTGAAAACATCATCATATTTCAACTCGGAGTCAACAAAGCACTTAAACATATATTATCTTTTGACCTTATGAGCTGGAGATCAGTCTCTCTGTTTAGTAACTCAGGAATCGAGGCTCAGAGTAGTTAAAGTGTTTCTTCTACAATCTTTATTTAATGTATTCAGCCCAGAATTCAAACTTAGATCTCCAGAGGTCCTGGTGTTTGACAAGACATAGTTTTTAGCACTTAAGTGTATTCAGTTCTGTATTTGGATTTAATTTATCTTGTTTCCCCAGCTTTCTTTTAATTTTCTGCCATTAAGCTACTCCTCAGTAGGCACACAGCACTTATTTTTAAAGCATCAACTTTCAGAGTCCTTGGGCAGAAGCGTGGTGACTAATAGATGAGACCCAAAGCCAGTGCCCAGAGAACTAAATGTGGAATCAACCCTGAAGACATCAAGGTTAATCAAGGTTAGGATAGCAGACAGTGTGTGAGAAGACACCCAAGGTCAACAACTGTTAGAACTTTTAGGAGGAAAAAAAAGGTATTTCCTGGAGCCCAGCTAGAACAAGGTGGAGAAATCTCAGGCCCTCAGTAAGCCATAACAGTAACTAACTGTTTGAAAAGCCCACCAGCAAGATGTAGGTCAAGATTGGGATGAAGTAAAGAGAAATACCCTGACATCTCCATTCATGCTGTCTGGCCTGTGCCTGGTACAAAGGGACCCAACTTAAAACCAGAGGAAGGACAGGACATAAAGGAGACCAGGGAGATGCCCCAGACATACAGGAACAAGAACAATGTTTCATTCCCCTTAGCAACTAGGAAAAATGGTTCTAGGATGTTTCCCCCTATGATTATAAAGCTAGAAACTGACTGGAAAACATGGGGCTTTTTGGAATTGCATACCGTGTTTTTTCAGTATCCATGCCGGCAGCCTGTTGTGTTTATACATGTGCTTTACGTGTTCTGTGTTGATCACAGTCATGGCACTGTGTGGATGCACCTTGCACAGTATTTTCCAAGCTCTTCCATGTACGTTGCTCTCACTGGTTCTCGCAGCATCACTGAGCTCGGCCTGTTCATCTTGCTTGGCCAGCTGGCCCCTTGTCTGGTGGTAAAGTCCTCCACCCAGACTCTGCCTACCTGAGTCATGGGACCCATGTTGATGGTTTCATGCGGTGCCCAGCACATGGTGTCCAAGCTAATGTCAGTGTTGGTGTTAGTGAGCATCCTCACGTGTGTGTTCCGTGTTCCATGAAATACTGCTCTATGTGAACTTGCCCTGAATTCCCGTGCAGTGAGAAGTGTGACTTCACACATTTTAAAGTCCTTCTTCACTCTGAGTTTGGAAGCTGGTAGAAATACGAACATATTTATTGCATGACATGTATGATTGCACGGAAATTTTAAAAGTATTTTTCCAAGAAACGGCTCTCAGAGAAGACAGAATTTAAAAAAAATCCTGCCTTCAGAATCTGAAAGACCACAGTCCAAATTCTAGTTGTGAGTCTTATTAATTCCTCTGGGTTGAGGGAGATGACTAGACCTGACCTTCTGCTTCTTTGTCTGTGAAATGAGATTATGTTTATTTCTCGAAACAGGGACATGGGCTAAGTCATATGACAAATAAGAAAGTTGTATTGTAGAGCAGGTGCCCGAGAGAATGGCCAGCACTCCAACTTCCTAGATTCTAATGGTGACGTAGGGTAGGTAGCTAATATTAGAGACAGAGTCCCAAATAGAACTTGTGTGAGCCGGAGCTGTTTTCTGTGTGGTGCAATGAATGATCTTGTGGGCAGGAGCCCTGAGGCATGCCAAGGTGGCAGCATATGTTATTTTATTTAAGTCTAGCCAAAAATAATAACTTCAAAGTCAAGTTTTCCTAGGCTCAACATCTGCTTTATCCTTCCCAATGAGGGAAGGTTATGTCACTTCTCTTGAAGTATCTGATTTATAGCAGGTCCCACTCTGGCCAATGGGCACAGAGAAGAAAGAAAGCTAAGTTCCATGCTCAATAGGGTTTTTATGGTGTTGGGTAAAGGCAGGCAGACAAAAGGGGATATGTAATATATCAGATGGTGTAAGTGCCGGGAAGATGGGAAAAGCAGGGAAAACCAATGAGAAACAGTTTGGCTTGAAGGCTGTGCTGTGCTGGCTCTGAGAACTCGACAGGAACATACTGGATCATGGGAAACACCTCTGGGATTCCAAAGTTTTATTCACCATTCTCTCATGTTGCTCAAATGTATCCCTAGTAGCTAGTGGTGGTGGCGCACGCCTTTAATCCCAGCACTCGGGAGGCAGAGATAGGAGGATCCCTGTGAGTTCAAGGCCAGTCTGAGACGACATAGTGAATTTCAGGTCAGCCTGGGCTAGAGTGAGACCCTACCTCGAAAAACAAACAAACACAAAAGTATCCACAGTGGATTAAAAAACAAGTAGACACAAAGAATCATGTAACTATTGAACAGAAGAAGTGTAAGGATCCCTTGGACTGCAGTCACTGTAGCATTAGAGGGCAGGTTTGGGAGAAGGGGTCTTGAGTGACAGTCATGGGGCTGAAAGCGGAATACTATGTAGGAGAAAGATTTCACTCCTTCAAAGATGTCATGCACACATTAATGACTACTCCAGCACCAAAGGTTTGGAGGGCCAAATTGTGGTCTGGGGTGTTTCACCAATTCTTTGTACTGCCTCAGGACCGACTACCCACCACCTTTTAGGACATTACTTCTCTCATTATCACTTGGTAAATGTAAATCAATTCATTTTAAGGATTTTTTCTGACTACAACACTATGTATGTCCATAAGATATGTTTGAGAAGGCGTGGGTAACTGATAAGGGAGTGAGTTTCCTGCTCAGAGGTATCCAAGCAGGTGTTGTCCATTCATTACTGGAAGAAATCCATTGTACTAAATAGCTTCAGGGTACCATAAAAAGTGTGCTAGTCGCTCTACTTAAAAGTCTAAATCTCTCAGACTCTGCAAAACGGTGTGCTTGGGGGATTGGAACTAAGATTACCTGAAACTAAGGGTATAAGCAGATAATGTGAGGCGACAGACCTCGCCCAAATGAGGGTGATTGACAACTGTATGAGAAGGGGCTGTTCAAACCACTGGCCATCTCTCATTCCCCTAAAGTGATGCTGGGAGCATACTGTTCTGAGAACAACACAAACCATTACCATCTCCTGTGTTGCGGTCAGATTTCTAGTTGCTGCACAGAAAGAACCCAAGCAAAAGCAGCTTGTGGAGGAATGGGTTTATTTGGCTTACGGACTCAAGGGGAGACTCCATTCTGGCAGGGAAAACGATGGCATGAGCAGAGGGTGGACATCACCTCTGCCACAGCACTGCAAACAGCGGCAGGAAGGTGTGCCAAACACTGGCAAGGGGAAGCTGGTTTATAACCAGCCCCCTTGCCAGTTTATACTTCATAAGCCCGCCCCCAACAACACAGCTCTAGTGAGGTTCTAATTCCCGAATTGCCATCAGCTGAGGATCGATCTATCAGAACACATTCATTTGTTTGTGGGGGACACCTGGATCAAACCATGACATCCTGGAATCATGAAGCCAATATTATTTTGGATTTTTTTTACACGTAAAGCTCAGTGTCATGATCATTTTGGGGCTTGACCTTGCCACCTGTTGAGATAACAGGGATGTGGAAGGGGAGCCTCAAGTTATCTGATGCAGGGTTAACAACAGCCCTTGGGTGGAGATCTCTGAAGAGCGTTTATGCACGAGTGTGCCCTGGTTACAGGTGCCATGCTCATCAGTGACTGACACCATAATATCTCACCTTAAAAGCAAATGGAGCCAGGCTGAATAACTTTTGCTAGCTCCCAGGAGGCTGAGGCAGGAGGAGTACCATGATTTCAAGGAAAGACTGGGCTATCTAGTGAGTTCTGGTTTACAAAATAAAATCCTGTCTCAAATTAAGAAAAAAAATGGGTTTACTGTTGAGTCACCTCAGTCCTGGGAGAGGGGTGGCACAGAAGGTACACAGGCATGTAGAATTATCTGAGGAACACCTGCTGCCCCCTGGATCTGCCCTAAACACTAGGGTGGAGCAGTAAGCAAAGTGACATCTGTGTAAGTCTTACCTCCTGTTGACTCCTATGCAAACCAGTTCAGAAAATGTATGAGAAAGTGTCAAAATAGGTGTTTTGATAAACAGAATTTGTTTAGGGCGTGCTTTCCTCAAAACAAAAGCAAGGCAAGGAAAAGCAATGGAAATGCAAATGTCTTTTGCTAAATATTACGAGCAACAGACAGACATAAAGACAGGAAGAAAGGAGGGAAGAGACGAAGGAGGGAAGGAAGATGAGCTAGTAGATTTTTTTTTCTTATTTCTAACACTTAGAACTGATTCATACAAAAATTTTTCCAGTACGCTGGAGAGATGGCTGAGCAGTTAAAGACACTTGCTTGCAAAGCCTGATCACCCGAGTTTGATTCCCCAGTACCCACGTAAAGCCAGATGTAAAGTGGTACATGTGTCTGGAATTTGTTTGCAGTGGCACTGAACCCTAATGTACCCATTCTCATTCTCGAATTCTCTCTCTCTCTCTCTCTCTCTCTCTCTCTCTCTCTCTCTCTCTCTCTTTCTCTCTCGCACACTTTTCTCTCCCTTTCTCTTTCTCCTTGCAAATAAATATTAAGAAAATAGTTCCAGAAGTAGTATGAAAGTATACTAATCTCAAGGAAGGAATGTATAGGGGCCGAATTTTATTTAAAAGATTGAATCCATATTCAGTATAAAATTCACCCTAAGTACAAACATCGTATTATTTCTTTCTTTAGATCCCCGGCTCTGAGATAACCACTGAAGCACAAAGTAGGCATCCCAGAAATATTGGTTATTCACAAATGTATTTATACAATGCTGGAACAGCTTTGAGCGTTACCCTAAGCCACCAGGAGATAAGAGCACAGGGTATGGAGGCACGTGGAAGGGCGAGGGAAAGAAGTGTGCATGATTTCTGGTGTTGGCTGATGGTATCTGACATGCCTTTGGGCCAGAGGGAATTTTCAAATGAGAATACTGAACTGAAAACCATGTCCTTCCTTCTACAGGGTGTTGTTGCTGGTGCACGTTCCAAAGGAGAACACAAACAGAAAATCTTTTTAACCATCTCCTTTGGAGGAATCAAGATCTTTGATGAGAAGACCGGGGTAAGTGAAAGAGTCACATGGCGATGTGAAATTGAATCCATTGACAGATGTGCCCTTAAAAGCCTCTTCTCTCTGGGCAGGAATATCAAACACGCATCAAAACACATAACGCAACTGACAAACTTGATCAGCTGTGATCATCCATCAAAGCAAGTCCCTTGGCTGACTTGGCCACGGTGTGACCACACGGTGTTTCTTATAGTGTAATTGTGATCAAACTGTCACTCCGTCCTGGTAATCTGATAGGAGATGGATGGGATTGAAGAGCTGTAGTCAAGTGACAGCGTAGGTTAGATTTCAATGAAAGGCACCCCAGAGGGAGACCACGCAGGTCTTGGGACTTGATCAAAACATGCAGATTCTCCAGCTTTACCTGTCACCCATTGCCACAGCTGTAATCAAAAAGAACACTTAGTCTTAAATTAAAATCTTCTCATTCCATAACCAGGAAGAGTAAGGGCTGATCTTTGTTTTTTTAAAAAATTTTTATTTATTCATTTTCAAGCAGAGAGATGAGAGAGAGAGAGAGAGAGAGAGAGAGAGACACCCAGGGCCACCACCTTGTGGGTCTGGCTTATGTGGGTCCTGGGGAATTGAACCAGGGGCCTTAGGCACTGGAGGCAAGTGCCTTAACCACTGAGCCATCTCTCCAGCCCTAAGCTTTGTTTTTGAAACCACCCAAGAAGTGGCTTGGGTTTTCATTGACTCACAACCACAGTGACCTCCCAGGGTCTTCCACAGAGCTCAGCTGACACTGTTGATCTTCATTATTGATGGTGAGGAAAAGCTGCAAAACGGTCTTTGATTCCAGGTCTTTCGAGAGTATGATGCCCATGGATGTGTTATTCAGTTACTCATTCAGCGCCTCAGTTTATAGAACACCTCCGCACACATCACCTCCTTGGAACTTTCTAAATATAATACATCTAACACTTTATAAGGACTGCGCCACCAGTCAAATTATCTGACCTCATTCATTTTTTCATTGTTATTTTCTCTTGCTTCTTCTGACATAAGGATGATAGGATGATCATTTAAAAGTAGAAACATACTTCCTTGAAGAAAAAGTAGTGTAGAAAAAATGCTTTGAAGTTCCTAGTAGTGGAAAGACATTGGCTAAAACATTATTCATATTAGCCAAAGTGGAAACATTATTCATATTAGCTGGTGTCCAATGAATAAACAAAATAAAGCTATAAAGCAGGAAGTGGGAATACCTTAAATGCTAGGAAATTCCGGGAAATGCTATAGTCTGGATGAACCTAAATTAGTATGCTGAGAAAAACACGAGACAAAATATCCCATGCTGGGTGACTCCACCTGTATGAGGTCCCTTCAACAAGGAAAGTTCACAGAGATGAACAGTGTCATGGTGACTGTCAGAGCTCATGGAAAATGAAGATGAAAAATTCTTGTTTAATGAGATGGGCTTCAGTTAGGGAGATGAAAGTTCTGGAAGGGAAGTAGTAGCCATGGCTATAAACATGTGTGAATGTACTTCATGCCACTGAACTATATACTTAAGTAAATATCTTAAGGAAAATAACAACTATGGTTATGGTACTCATTCTTTGAGTTCCTCATACATACTAGGTACGTATCTTTCTGTTCCATCCTCACAACAAGCCTTTAAGATGATAATAACAATAACTGCTAGATTTATCCATTTTTTTCTGATCCGATAGTGAAATGGCGGAGAAAGGCTGGCTTTATGAATCAGAGAGGTTTATTTAGTTCTCAGTACCGAGGGATCAAAGACATGAGTCCCAGACTCAGCTTATCTGTGGTGAGGAACTCTTGGTCTGTGCCATCTTGGCCCTGTGAACACCTGGAGAAAGAAGAAAGCACCTGCTGAACCAGGAATCTACAGGGAGATTGAGGTCCTACCTTCCCTTAGAAGGTACCCCCCCCCCCAGTTGACTAGAAGACCTTCCAGTAGGTCTTAAAGATTCCACACCGTCTCTGGTATTGTTTCCATTTTCAAGACCAAGCCTCCAACACATGAGCCTTTAGAAGATATGTGGGTTCAAACCATATCCAACCCATTGCTGCTACGTCATCAAATATACCAGGCATTGTTGTGAACCCTTTTAAGTCCTGGGATATATGATCCTCCCAACTCTCCAAGACGTGGGTGGGATCATTCTCCCTGTTTAAGAGTTAAAGACATCAAAGATACAAAAACATGCACAATATGCCATATGCAAGTGGTGGCAGACAGGTTAGTACCCAGAGCATTTCATGCATATGTCCACATGCTCACCTGTAATTCCAGTTACATTAAAGGCTTAGTGGCGTTCCTGCCTTTCACTGTATTTGGTATTTCCATTATTTTTTAAGAATTAGTTTAGGTACAGAGTGGGGAAACAATAGAGACTCAGGGGAAAAAAACAGAGCTATTACATTAATAAGGCTATGTCATCTGCTGGACTTTCCACAGGAAATTCAAGGCAGGACAGTGTCACGGTTTAGAATGGACTAGTGTGGATAAATTCTTCCAGCTCTAGAATATGGATTGGTCGACCAGTTGCCTGGCATCTGTTCTGGGGTGATTAAGCCAGAGGAACATTGCCTTGTGGGATGTGGGCTAGAGAGGATGTCAAGCTCTGAATTGGACAGTTTGTCTGTCAAAGACGTGGTCCCATCTAGACCCCTCCCTATGTCTACAAATTGGTTATCCTTGGGAATAGGTGGTGCCTACCTACCCAGAAAGGATGTTCAACATTCCAAAATATCATACTATATAGAAAAACATTTACCCAATTCAAGGCAGAATTCGGAATATAGAATGGAGTGTTAACCTTGGAATGCCCCGAATACATAATTATTTACCAATAAGTACAATTTATTGGTAAAGGTGGACCTGTCTAGGAATGCCTGGCTGGTAGAAAATGAGCTTGCGTTCAGCATAATAAAGACTCTAATGTAAGCCTCCCTCAAACTATGGCTTCAGAACCTGGGAATTTTCCTCTTTCTTAGAAAGATTACATGATGGAGATCTATGATCCCACATTTCCAAAGAAGTTATTGTCAAATCAGACTACATCATGAGGAGAAGGATCTGGGCAGGTAGATGGATATCAACTATGCCGGACGAGTCTTAACACAGATGTGGCCACTGAAACCCCATGACAGGCAGAAAGAAGGTGGAGAGCTTCAGGGATGTACATACTGAGAGCCTTGCTGTCCTCAGCGTCCTCCATGAGCACTAAATACTTTTAACCAGGCCACAGAGATATTTTCCCATAGTCCTTCCCAATCCCAGCTCTGTCTATCACCATGACAACAGCATAAGCAGAGTGCCTGGCACTTTATCTTATTCGGGTACCATATTTTGGGCTCTGCTGTTCCATCGTATCCCTCATCATAAATTGACTGTGTTCAGATAATTAAAGAAGACTAAATACCCTAAATTCTTCCTGATGAAGAGAGCTCATTTCCATTCTTAATCTTTTTGTACCTCCTCTCTCAAAGGTTGTCTCCCAAAATATAGCACCAAACCTTGAGGTAGACACAAAGAAAACAGCAGTAAAAGAATTATCTCAGACCAGATCCCTGGTGGGGAATCAGGAGGAGGCATAGTGTGTTTGGTGTGAGGCAGTCCACCTCAGCTCTGTTGGATTATCAGAGGGACACTTAGCATTAAGTTTCCACAGACTTCCCTTATTAATATGCCTCAACATAAGCCCTGGGGAAAATGGTTAGAAAAACTGAGTTTATTCAGATCTGAAGTAGAAGTGATGGAATTACAAAGAGCTGTCTTATAGAAGTAGCTGACTTGTCCTGCATGACCTTACAGAGTGGAAACAAGACCCCTTGCTGGAAGTTTCTAGAAACTGCTCAGCAGTGAGATGGGCTATGCCCTTCCTCTCTGTGAGTGAGTTCACCATTCCTGGAAGTAATCAAGCCAAGGTGATGGGATCTTGAAAGGAGTCAGATAGAGGGAATGAACTGTTGAGACACTCCACATTCTTATTGGTTTCTGAGCCACACTTCAAGGTTCTGTTGCTCCCTTAGAGTAGTGCCTATTGGTGGTTTTTGTTGTTGTTGTTGTTTGAAAGCCCTCCCTGGGATACTCTGGGCAACACTTTGCTGAACCTCTGCCCTTGCCCAGCAGAGGCTAGCAGCTCTGGGCAGGTGAAATCTAGTCAGAGAATCTTGTTTTCTATATCAAAGAAATGGAAAACAGGGTCTTTGTCACACTGAATGACAAATCTTGTTTATTTTGTCTAAGGTATTTTTGCTCAAGCTTGACTTTATTTTTTTAGCTAGAAAAAAAAAGAAACATTTGCAGAACGTGACAATGGCTAGAATTTTAAAAACCCAAAGTTGTCAAAAATGTTTTGATCCCAATTAAAAAGACCCATTGCAGCAATTTACACCCTGTCTCGAATTTCAAAGAACTCCTGATCCCAATCCTTGTAGGAGTAAATTTCATTTTATTATTAGCATGTTGTGGCGAATAAATCAATGTTGAAAGCTGTTCATATTTTCACATACCTAGACATCACTAATCTATCAAAGGGATCAGGGAGAATGCAGAAATGTCACACAGAGCCTTCTGTCATTAGTATTGCAGGAGCAGACCTGGAGTAGAAATTATTCATCCTTGGGTCTTAAGAACAGTTCACAGACACCAAGGCTAGAAGGCTGTCATTTGCATGAGACAGGTGTAAACTCAAGCACACCTTCCAGCTCTTAAGAACTGTATCGCTTCAGTGGAACTCACTGATTCACTGTTCTCTCCAGTTATAATTCATTCCATAGTATTACCATAGTTTTATGGCATAAAAACATCATAAATATTGCAAGACCCTCAAGATAGTCTGTTTTTTTTTTTTTTTAGAATGGAGAGCAGTGACCTGTACAAATTTTTCCAGATGTTGGGACATCCTGGTCACAATCATATGTGAATTTTATTTGTTCTTTTGAATGAACTGGCATAATTACATTCCTCCACATACCTCTTCTAAGTACCCAACAACTCTACAGTTCAGTAGTATCACCAATTTACATATGGGGAAATTTAGATCTACATAATTTAAGCCGCATTGATATAAATGGCAGAAGTGGGGTTCAACCTCATGTAGCCTGGTGTAGAAGCCCTAAAACTAGAATGGGGTCACAAACACTCACGTGCTCAGCATTATAGATGATTTTGCTTTAGACACAGAGAGCAAAGCCACATTATAACTGGCACTGACCCCTTTCATTCTGTTATTCATGAAAGAAGGAAAAAACAAAGTTAAAGCCTGAACCTCCTCATCCACAGCTTGTCCACAGGTGATTAACCTAGTATATATGGAAGCCTGTCTATGCTGTGTGCAGCCCTGGTTTCCAGGTATTTAGAGATAAATACGACACACTCCCTGCCACCAAAGCATTTACAGTCTAAAACCACACTCACCAGTGAACCGACAGCTGCCCAGACACAGACAGGAACAAAAGTGTTGTCCATGCTCAGGGACTGGGAGCTCCTCAGTCTTGTCAGGGGAGGAACAGATCTAAAAAGATCGGATGAGGAAGTCAGGCAAGAGAAAACACTATTTATAAATGTACAGATGTCTAAAAGGGATTGATGTATGATTCATTCCTTATTTCCTTCAGGATATGTTTATTGCATGCCTCTATAAACACGTTGATAAATAAGCCTGTATCATTCTGTTCATCCTGTTGTCTGTTTAGTTCATGGTGATTCTCACAATACAGATTCTAAGTAATATTTATTGCAGCAGAAATAAAGTGACTGAGTGATCAGGAACCCACAGATGTTGAGGGACAACTAGGGAACAGCAGTTAAGAAGCAGAGAATGCCTCAGCATTGAATCCTACCCCTCATAAGAGATGGGTAACTATTTTCAAAACATTGGCTACACTTACATTTTAGCACTGATTTAATAATCATTTATTCCTCATTGCAAACCAGTGACACCTTACAATGTATTTCACTAAAAATAGGTCTGTTGCTTTTCTATTCATCCAACAGGCTTTGAGTGCACTTAGGGAGAACAGATGAGGTCAAGAATGGAGGTTCGTGTCCAGGTTAGGGAGAAAGACAAGTGATCTGTGTGGCAGGACACAGGGGCTTGGTGACCTGAGGGATAATCCTGTCATCTCAGCCAATGAGAGTCTACCATGAATGGCTACCCTGTAAGCATGACCTGATCCTGCTGCTTATGGCTGGTGGTGGGCAAGGTCTCATTTGACCCCAGCACTTCTTGAGATGGCCTTTGACCCTTTTACAGATGACTTGGTACAGGTGAGTCTCATAACTGGCTGAATGGTGGCAGAAATTGAATTCAGATCCAACCTAATGATCCCAGAGCTCATTTTTCTTGGAAGTTTTACAGCTCTACTCATCCTGTTTCCCTAGGGGGTGTGGAAGAAATTCATGCAGTGATCATGACTTTTGTGGGATGTGGTGGAAATGTAGGCATTTAATTGTTAGAGACTAATATTGCTAGACAGGACAGACGTGCAGAGCAGAAGGACATCTTCCAGGGTGATATGACTTTCAAATGTCTGGGCAGACATAAATGTAGATGAGAAACCTGTTTGTAATTACTTGAATCTAAAACCTAGCTCTATTTTGCATATCAACAAAGTATTTTTATACCAAAGTCACAATACTGAATTTTTCAGAACCGAACTAAGAGAAAGATATACTTTGTTTGCTTGGAAATGCCTCAAGATTGTTCATGATTTTGGAAAACCAGACGACCATGATGCTCTTAACAGCTGAGTTGCCAGCTCAGGCCTGAGCTCACACCTGCCTCTCAGCCCCACACTGCTGCGTCCGCTCCATGTGTATCATTGCCTCGTCGTCATGGGGCTGCTTCGGTCCTTCACCAATATAAAGAAAAGAGCATGTGGTGGTTAATCTGGGTTTTCAAATTTATAGGATTTAGAATCACCATGGTAATAAATCTCTGGAGGTGCCTATGAGGGATTTTCTAGAGTTGATTAATTGAGATGGGAAGACCCACCCTAAATTTGAGAAGTGCCATTCCATGGGCCAGGGTCTTGGACGAGAGAGGGTGGGGAGGGAGCGCTGAGCACTAGTGTTCATCACTGTCTGCTTCTTGAGTACAAATTCACTGTGACCAGCCTCCTCAAGCCCCTGCCACCATGTCTTCCCCAACACGATGGACTGTCTCCCCTCAAACAGTAAACAAAAATAAACCTTTCCTTTCCTAAGTGGCTTTCGTCAGATACACATAACAACAGCAAAGTAACTGATAGAATGTCAATGGTATTGAGGTAAATATTCCCTTAAACCCATTTATTCATGATAGGTGTAAAATGTGACTTTTTTGTTTCTTTTATTGCAGTTTTAATTAAGCACTTACACATAGCACTGTACATTATTTTATGGGATGGGAAGTTAGCTCCCTGGTAGAGCACTGCTTACCATGTGTGAGACCCTAGGGTCAAATCTCAGCACTGAAAAATAATTCACATTATTTTAAAATTGGAAACTATCCCTTATGTTCATGTTAAAATTATTTTTTATTTGTGTATAGGTAGATCAAATTTTATGTGCAGAGGGGATTTAAAAATCATTTCCAGACAATAAAGGATAATAAATATTGGTTATAAAAGGAGAGTTGAGGATCAGATAAGTTTATCTGAGAGAATATCTAGATCTTTCGAAACGATTTGGTCATTTGTGTCTTCATTCCTGAGTGCTTATCAAGAAAGAGGGACAGTGCTTGGTGGTGGACAGGGGTGAGCCAGCTTATAAATTTCCTTCAAGGAACATACAGTGTAGGCATTCAGGCCTATGAGTGACTGAAAAATGCAAGGAATAATAAATATAAAGAGACAAATACAAAAGTAGAAAGTTCAGAAGAAGAAATCATTTCATCAATTTGAAAAAAAAAACAGAACTATCTAGGAAGATAGACTTGAACTTGAAGGATACACAAGGTTTGACATTAGGAAACTCCAGACACAAAGCCTTCAGTAGCACCTTTGAAGGGGGAGGGTACAGAGGGGTAAGCACAGGAAAGAGTTAGGGGTTTGCTGGGGCTTTGGATGGGGGGGGGTTGGGGTTGCCCTCAGAGTTTGAAACTGAGAAACTTGGCAGGAATGCCATGGAATGCCATGTCCTTTGCCCCTGTCACGTGTGCACAGAGTCAGACACACTGATCCCTTTATGTAGATTGAGGAAAGGTTCCATTCTTAGGACTTCACCCCATGTATTGGGAAGTGGTTGCATTACGTGTATGTACATGTATATTGTGTATACATGATTTTATGTATCTGTATAAAATCTAGCATCCCCAAATAAGAAAACAACATGTGAGGGGTGTCTTTCTGGGAATGTCTTTTTTCCCCTAATATTTTAAGCGGCACCTTTGTTTTTCAGGAAAGATTTCATCCTTCCTTATGACTGAATAAAACATCATTGTGTCATTGTGTGTGCATCAGCATTTATTTATCCATGTCATCTGGGTTGTCTGCTCTGTTTCCATGGCAGTGGCGTCTGGTTTGGTCACTTTGGCTCTGTAGTATTTCTTGAAATCAAGTTACTATGCTGCCTTTACTATTTTTCCTTCTGCTTAGAGTTTGGTTATCTGGGATCTTTTGTGTCTCCATATGAACTTTAAGTGTGTTTTTTTTTTCTTCTGTTTTTCTTTCTGTTTGTTTTCATGGTACTATGTAACTTTAGCCCAGGTTGACCTGGGACTCTTTGTATAGCTCCAGGCTGTTGTCAAACTCACAGAGAGCCATCCTTCTGACTCCCCAGTGCTACGGCCAAAGACATGCCCAGCTTTTTTTGTTGTTGTTGTGAAGACTATCGTTAGAATTTTGATGAAGTTACTTGCTTCTGTAGCTTGTTTTAAGTGACATAGCCATTGTCATAATATGAATTCTGTTGACTGCTGGCATGAGAGATCTTTGTATCTTCTAATGTCTTCAATTTACTTCTTCGGTGTTTTACAATTTTTACTGCAGAGGTTTCTCATTTCCTTAGCTAGGTTTATTTCTAGATTTTAAAGTTATGATGAATGGAATTGTCTTATTTTCTTTGTCTGCAATTCTTTTATTGGTATGTAGAAAAGCTACTTATTTCTGCACGTTGGTTTTGTGCCTTTCCACTTTGCTGAAAGTGTTTATCAGTTCTAAAGGTTTTCTGGCAGAATCTTCAGGGTCTTTTTTTGTATAAAATTCATATCTTCTTCAAGAAGGGATAATTTGACTGATTCTTTTCCTACTTGTATCTCTTTTATTTCTTTATCTTGTCTTATTGCTCTAGCTAAGACTTCAAGCACTGTGCTGAATAAGAATGAGGAAAGCAGACATCGCCCTTGAGTAGAGAAAGGAACTTAAACAGAAATCCTCTCCAACATCCTCTGCTTCCAATGTACCTTCCATTTTCAAGTAGTGAGCACACCAATGCCCCAGGTTTAGGGGTGACCACCCAGGAATCTGCCATCATAGTCACCATGCTCTACAGTATCTCAAGAACTTACTCCTCTCCATGTATAGCTGACATTTTCATCAATATCACCATGATTTCTTGTAGGCCACATTGCCTGAGTAACCACCATTCTCTTCCTTTCTTCTGTTGCTTCAACATTTTTAGATTCCATACTAGGTAGAGAGCTTGCCTAGCATGCATGAAGACCTGAGTTGGATCCTGGTCACCATATTAACTAGGTCTGGACACATTGTAATCCCAGCATTAGGGAGGGAGAAGCAGGGGAATGAGAAGTTCAAGGTCATCTTTGACTACAGAATGAGTTCAGTGTTAGCCTGAGATACCTGATACTTTCCCTTTCAAAAAATAAAAATAAAAAAGTATGGGCCAAATGCAAAATCCAGGATGCATCATATGAAAGATTTTTTTGCAGACATTGAGTGCAGAAAGACTCATGGACATGATCAAGTACTGTTCAGTCACAGATATCAGGTGTGGTAGATGCTTTAGGCATTTTAAATAACCACTCGTTTTGCAAGTGAGGAGACTCATAACCCAAGAAGAAATGAGGCCTGTGACCTCCCCATGGATATCTTGAAAGTATGTAAGAGAATTCCACAGCACAGATCTGAGTCACCTGCTCACAAACCCTACTCTTCACTGGTCTTCTTCAATGTCCAGGGATTCTACAGTTTCCACAAATGCCCTAGATCTATTGAGATCTATTAGCCACAGAGACCAGATCTTCAAGAGGGATCTAAGGGAACAATTAGGCCTCTGTATCTGTTCAGTGTTCTGGTAGATAATTATTGGATTTGGGCACATCACAATAAAAACTCAACTTATTGCTAAAATCAGCAGTATTTTTGGAAATTGGCCCTGTCAGGAAGCTGCCTCTGTGAGATAATGTGAAGAACAAAGTCTGTAGCTCATGTCCAAAGGTAAAGGAAGGTGCTGGTACCTGGTAAAGGGAGACCACATAACTTTTAAAGGGAGCTGGGCAACTGTCTTTCAATGGATCATTTTATCCATCTTGTTCCTTAAAGAAGTAAGGAGATGCTCTCTCTGTGCTGGTTGCTTTTAATGCTTATTTAACCCAGTCCATAATAACACACCAAAAGAAATGACTGCTATGGATCAGATGAGGAAACAGACTGATGTGATTTAGCAACTTCCACAGGAGCAAATGTTGGAAGCTATGGAGGTGGACCAGCACGATGTGCTGAGGCCAACAGGCCCTTTCCAGCTCCTGTCTCCTCTCCCGAGGCAGATGCCCAGGGCCCCGGCAAGCAGATGAGTGTTCATCAGCTAATGCTGGCAAAAGTTGCTCTGCCCTCAGGCTACTTATCATGCAGACAGGCCCTAGGACTGAGGGTTTATCAGCTACAGTTAGTCTCAAAGGCGCATAACATGATGGTATGACCTCCGAATGGGTCATCTGTCTCTAGAAAAAAAAATACAAAGAAACATTGCACAGCTCATAGGCCACCCTCTGCTGACTGTTCTCTTCCTTGTTAATGATTCTTGTGACTCTCATTCTGTGCCAAGAACTGGACAGCAAGCCTTTGGGGACAGCAAGCTAAGGACTAGGTGAGGATCTCTGGTCTCTTTCATCACTGATCTTTTGACTGGCTTCTGGATGACATACAAGAAATCTGTGTTGTTCGTTATGACCATTGATGGAGTATGAATTGTCAGGCAGTGTGAATAGCTCACTGTAATTTCTCACTGGGTTTTAGCAATACATATTTTAGTTGTATGTTACTATCCCCCATTTTACAGGGGAGTTGACTTCAAAATTAAAGGTTAAGTCACTTGAGTGTGAGCATTTAAAAAATTATTAATTTATCAATTTTTTTTTTAAATTTGAGTATCTGCTAAGGGCCATAGAGTGCTCCTAGGGATTTGGAGCCAGTGGTGATCAAAAGGAAGTTTCCTGGTGGAGTTTCAAGCCTATTGTAGGGAGACAGGAAAGAAGTGCATACAGAGTACAGTCTACTAGGAATCTCAGTGCTGTGGATGGAGACAAAAAAAGCAAGTCAGCGTTTCCACCTGTACCTCCTTTGTTCTCTGTGAAGGGTCCATGACATGTGTGCACTGTGAATCACCAGTATTGTCGCGTGAAGGGAGCTTCCCGTAGCTGTGCAGATAGCTCTGTAGTGGAGAAAGACTTCTGCGGATCCGCGTCCACATTCCATCAGCCATCACACCTGAGGGACTGGAGCTCTGCATTTGTGGGACTCGCCTTTTATGCTCATGGCTGATTGTTTTACTTGAGGTTTCCTGCTTTTTTTTTTTTATCTTTCCTGCTTATTTTGAATTTTAATCCCAAGCTCATTTTCTGTTACTACGCCTTGGTATTTAACAGGTGCTTGTATTTTTCTGAGCCCTCTCCTTGCCAGAGCTGTGTGTGCTGGAAAGATAGTGCTGTGCTGAGATCAGCGTTGATGGGCACGAACAATCTTCGTTCTTGGGAGAGCAGGTAGGAAAGGCCCCAAGAAGACCAGGGACAGAGGCCATAGTAGGAGGAACCTTGTGAGTTCCACCTCCTGGAGGTATTCTCTCTGAGATGTGCAGGGAGGAGCTTAGAGTTAGGTGACCAAGGAAGAACCTGGGGACTAGGTGACTAGGATTTTGAGAGGGAAAAAAAATCCGGGTTTACTATTCGGAGGCCTGAGTTTGAACTGTCACTTCATGCCAATGGGATAAATAAGTTTGAGAGCAATGACAAAACAGCATTGCAATAATGAAACCTGTGACAACAGTGTCTACAACTCACAGTTGGGCCAGAGCTCTGTGTAAGAGCTGTACGTACTTGTCATTTTCTACTTCGAATGGAGAAACCTCTTAACAGCTGGGAATTTTCCTTTGAAGTATGAGAGAAGTAATTAACCAAGTACTCTTCAAAATAATCTTGCAAAATAGAGGCATTGTCTCTTCTTTTTTGGTTTTTCGAGGTAGGGTCTCTTTCTAGCCCAGGCTGACCTGGAATTCACTATGTAGTCTCAGGGTGGCCTTGAACTCACAGCGATCCTCCTACCTCTGCCTCCCAAGTGCTGGGATTAAAGGCGTGCACCACCATGCCCGGCTGGCATTGTCTCTTCTTCACAGATGATGGCACTAAGGTTTAAAGAGATGCAGAGAATTGCCAAAATGTCTCAGCTAGGACGGGGTGCCTGCCTGCCACATTGTTCCATACTGCTTTAAAACAAGGAGGGAAAGTGCCTTATTGGGATGATCCCTGGACCAGAACACTTTTCCAACTTCCTGGTTTACTTGTTCAATACTAGTGCTTTTAACTTTGGAATTCACAGTGAGATTAATTTAAATTATTTTTATATCTGAAATTCAGCCACTACTTTCCTAGACATTTTAATCTTTTCTGTAGAATAGGACTAACCATACCAAGCTGATAAAATATTTGAATGCCCTGTTATTTTCTTTTTTCTCTTTCATTATTTTATTCTTTTTTTCATTTTTAAATGTTTTATTGGCTTAAAATTATATATATTAACACAACAATATGCTCAGTATCATAGGTTATTAGATAAAGCCATTGACTCCATGATGGCATTCCCTTTTATGCATTAGTTATTCTCCCCCCATGACTCTTACATTCTTTCCACCCCCGCTTCCACAAATTTCCCTGAGTCATAGTGGGTGAATTCAAATTTCCATAGTTACTAGGTTTGTAAAAGTCTCTAAATTTGTGTTTTGGACAATTTTGGGCACCCTTGTCCTGTTATTTTCCATATTAAATGTAGGGATAATTTTCAACAAAGGAAAACAAAATGATAGGCTGTGAGCAACTAGAAGGCAGGTCTATAACCAGGTCATTTTTTTGTCTTCTGTCTCTGGGTATTTGGTTGGCTCCCAGTAGAAGTCTCCAGAATTGTCTTGGATTCCTCACTACAAGTTAAGTACAAGTTAAGAAGTCCCTGTTCACCTCTCTGCTAGTCATTACCACAGAGCTTGGGTCATTGTGAGCAGATGTCACAGTTGTTTCTCTGATCAGTCAGTGATATAACTCTACTTCTTCCAGCCATGCCTGTGTTTCCCAGGGTTCCTTTTGCTTCTAGATGAATAAAGCTTATATGAAAGATACTAAGTATATATGGAACATGTTACATATCAACTTCTGATAGCCACAATCTTGATGATTAAGTAACTCTTCTCCATTTTCCTGTCTGTCCATTTCTCCATCTATTGAACTGGCCTTCATTCTACCCCACCCCTTTCCAATTTTCCTGATATCATATACATGTAGACACACTTGCCTTTTTTTCTATCAAGGTATATTTCCAAAGACATCATGGAGCATTGGCCATGTATGAGATGAAAAGTGTAACTTGCTTTATAGAAAGCTAAGGCATGTGTAAACAGAGAGAGGAAGGGAGAGGCTGAGAAAGCAGCTCATTGGCTGAGCTCCTTCTTCGTTTTGAGGACTGTGGCAATGATAGTACAAGGTCATAGAAGGCAGAAGCCCTGACGTATGCAGTCTCACCTCCTCCATCCATTCTGTGCCCTGTGTGGCTAGGGAGCTCTCCCCTTTAGAGCTCTGTAGAGTCTGCATAACCAGACTCCTGGGCCCTGGATCTTGTGGAAGCCCAGTGTGATCAGGAGGTGAGAGACAAAAGGTCAGTGTCGCAGAGCTGGAGGAGTGGTCCAGTGTGAGTGCTGGGCTCATGTCCTGAGTGAATGACACACTGACTCGTCCTGGCCTCACAACCACAGGGCACACCTGTATGACTGAGCCCATGCTACTGCAAAAAGCTATGAATACATCAGAGGGGGTAGAGGACATTCTGGCACACTGGTGACTGAAGCCTGGGGCTCACAGCATGTCCATCCAGCCCTGGTCAGATGCAGCATTCAGCCATAACAGCTCTAGGCAACAACTTCTGTGGCTGCAGCTGGATAGTCCTGTAGGGATCACCTCAGCACGCATGCCTCCTCCTCAGCAGCCTCTCTAACAGAGCTCAGAGATTTGCACTCTAGAATAGATTTGACTTCTTATACCGTGTAGAAAATCTGGAGATTTGAAATTCTAAAAAATGACCATGGAAGTCTGGTCTTGATATTTAAATAACAAATGTCAGCACCTCCAGAGAATGGGGTTTGCATTTTTCATGATATGGAAGAGTTGTGCAGACTATCTGGAAATTATCTATTTTAAAATTTGGAAATAAAGATGGTCTAAACTCAAGACAGCCATAACATCACTCAGGAGGAGAGGAGAGTTCATCTTCTGTATAAATGGCTCCAGCGAGAGTCCCTGGGACTCTGATGTGGAGACAGATGTATCACCTCGTGACTCTGACTTTGCCAGATGATGTATTTACCCATGTGGATAGAAACACACACTCTTTCATGTTTATGTCTGCACTGTCAAAGTTTGTGCCCGTGTTTCTCCACTCATCCGTATCCCGTGGCACAGCCTTCCTCAGATTTAACAAGACCTTCTTTCCTCATGTGCTAAGGTGATAAGAATCTCCTAGGTTTGGGGATCTCTTCGTAGTTTTCAAAGTGCATTCACTCTGTTTCTACCAACTGATCCTCACCTTAATCTTACAAGGTGCACATCACACATGCAATTTTCCTCACGAGAAATCAGGAGCCCGAAGATATACAATGGTAATTAATGAGCACCATCCTTATTTACATCGGATGACTTTTTCTTTTTATAAAGTAGCATGTATGTAATGTAAAAAATTTTAACTATTACTATGACTGCATTACCTCATTACTATTAATACTATTCTATTGCTATTATTATCCTATATTATAATTTTTATAAGGGAAGAAGATGTAAATTATCTGAAACCCTCCCACTCACACACAAACCCAACTCTATTTTGGTGTATGGATCACCTTTCTTCTTCACATGAGTATAATTTTAAGATAAAATTGGGTTTAATTATATATGCCACTTTATAACCTGCTCATCCACATATCTTTTCAATGACAATTTCTTTATATCATTTTCACTCACTGAAGCATAAGAACACCATTATTACCATTACTGATGCGCTCCATGCGCGTCAGCCATGAAGTTGGAAGGGTGGCTTTGAACACATCTCTGTACGTATCCGTTGACTATTTCCTTCCATTAAATCCCAAATTACCTCATCAGCATGGGTGTATGCTTTAAGTCATTTGGTCCTCTTTCTTTGGCCAAATTATATTCTGAAAAGTTGTAATGCTAGACATCTGTTTTCTTATTTATTTGTCAGCATGGAATATTACCATTTATCTTTAAAACAACTTTTAAACTGTTTTTTTTTTATGTAGGGTATATAGCTGTAGCCCAGGCTGACCTGGAATTCACTATGTAGTCTCAGACTGGCCTCAAATGCATGGTGATCCTACCGCTGCCTCCTGAGTGCTGAGATTAAAGGCGTGTGCCAGCTTACCCAGCTAAACTTTCAACACTTTCGTTTAAATATCCTTGGTTTAACTGTATACTCTACTTATAACTGTAAAGTCTCTGTGTTGCTTATATTTAAGGGACTCCTGGCCACTTAGCTTTGCCAACAGGTCTGAATTCCATGGACATTGAGATGGGGCTGAGCTAGGATGTCTCATAGAGTTTGCATTACCAAGTCCTATCTTAGCTGCTGTATTTTCCCTGGCTCATACACTTTGGCTGGCCTGTGCTCAGGGCAACATCATTGATTCTCCACATATGCCCAAACGTCACCAAAAAGAGAAAACTTGATCGTTTCTATTACTATGATTTAAGATTGCTAATCTTTGACTATCGTGCAGAATCAGCGTTAGGTGTGTGTTATTGTGTATTCCGTCATGTTAATCTGTGTGATTTCGGTGGAGTCATTTCACTTTGCTGAGCCTGTTTTCTCCATTGTGGGTTGAAGAGGTCAGCAACCAGGCCTTCTTTGGAGGTCTGATGCAATAATTTAGAGAGAGGAGGGAATACAGTTAAAAATTCTTTGCATATTGTGAAACAGTCTATGATGCTATCTGTACCTGTTTTATTATAACATATTGGCACAACTCAAATATTTGTCAATGAACATACCTCCCCTTCAATACGTTTTCTTTCCAGCTTTGTTGAACCTATGGAGAGCAGTTTTCATAAGCACAGAGAAGTCACTGGGCTGTGTTCAGACCCATAGACAATAAGATTTCATTGCTTCCTCTCTGGGGACAGTTTCATTGGCTTCCTGGCCATGGCACCTCTTGTTATAAGGATTAGGGCTTCTAGAAAGAGAGGTTAACTTAAAACCTCAAAGTATTTTCTGTAGAAACCTATTCTTGCATCCTTTCTTGCACATATATGCAGATATATGGACATTCTTGGAAGAGTTATATTTCAATATTGCACAAGTGTAAACCCCACCTAGAGCTTCATCAGCACTTTGGAAAAATGCTTCTGTTGTCTTACTGTCCTGTTCTTTAAAGATATTTTTTATATCAAACCTTTATAGGCACTGGGATAGGAAAAGGGATCTGAGAGCCCCCTTCCCTCGCAGGATGAATGTACTAGTCACTGAGTGAACAGCTGATTAGTGTGGTGAGCCAGGCATGGCATTATGTCTGTGCTTCTCTCCTGATGACCTAATGGGCAAAGCAAGGGGAAACTTTCTAACCAAACCACCAGGTGATGTTTAATTGACCTGTGCAGGCAATGGTAGTGAAATAAAACCGTAATACAATGGTACTCTCCAGGAAACAAAATCACAGAAATCGAAATAGCCTTTCTCCCTTCACCTTGGACAGCCTCCCTCCCTACCCTGTTCACCTACTAAGTCTCTTTTCTGCTTCCTTTTTATCTGGCTGATGTCAGTTTATCATATATTTCTTTCAGCTCAGTCACCATTTCGTCAGGAATTCTCCTTGATCTACCAACCTAGTATAGATTTCTCTATTTCTTCCACAAACCAACCACTTCCATTGTATCACACACAAAGTGGATTAACCTGAGTGTTCATCTGTGGACGAAGAAACAAAATGTAATGTGCTCACACATGATGGAATACTCTACAGCTATAAAATGAAGACAATTTTGACACATGCTTCACGTGGATGAACTTTGAAGGTGTTATACTAAGTGAAATAAGGTAGCTGCTAAAGGATACGTACTGTATCTTCCTCTCGTTATGAGCTTCCCAAAGCTGTCAGATTCATAGAGACAGAAAGTAAAAGGGAGGTTCTCAGGAGCTTGGGTTGGAGCGATAGGTCAGTCAGTGTCTAACAGGCATGGAATTTCAACTTGGAATGATGAAAATGTTCTTTTTTTTTCTTTCTTTCTTTCTTTCTTTTTTTTTTTTTTTTTTTTTTTTTTTTTTTTTTTTTTTTTTTTTTTTTTTTTTTTTTTTTTTTTTTTTTTTTTTTTTTTTTTTTTTTTTTTTTTTGGTTAGTCCAGGCTGATCTGGAATTCACTATGTAGTCTCAGGGTGACCTTGAACTCACGGCAATCCTCCTACCTCTGCCTTACAAGTGCTGGGATTAAAGGTGTGCGCCACCACGCATGGCTGAAAATATTTTTTACATGGATATATTTAACACCACTGAATAATCATCTAAAATGATAGGCATTATGTTATGTGTATCTTAACACAATAAATGTATCTTGAATGTTTCAAGATAGTATATCTTTTTAATCATTTTTCTTCCCTGAAGGGTGGGAATCAGTGGGCTTTTTTTGTCTGCATGTACCTTGTAGATAGAAAATGCTCACTTAAAAAAATATTGGTTAAGTGAGTGAATGTAGAAATTTCATGGTTAACAATGCCAGTTAAGTATAATCTTCATTTTACAACTCAGGAGATGAGTGTGACCCTGCAGCACTCACTTGTCAGGATGACAAGTGTCGTAGTCAGACACACATTGCTAGGATGAATCTCCAAACCAGGCACGATTTGGGGGAGGAAAGTATTTATTGAAACTATCAGATCCAGGGGAAGTTAAGGAAAAATGGCTGGCTCCCTTTCATAGAAGCAAGCAGAGAGACAAAAACCACCACCAGCACCTCAAACAAGCATTGTAACACTGTAATTCATAAAATTCAGAACTGCCAGGCAGGGTTCTGGCTTTTCTTTTGCATATCTATCCCTAGAATTTTGCATCCAGATTAGAAAGGGCCAGTCCCCAGGAGGCTAGGCCAAAGTGACACTTCCTCCAGCCAGTAGTAGCCTGGAGACAATGAACAATTTAATAAACACAATTATAATAAATTCTATTGGGGGACATTATTCAAACTACCACAACAAGTCAGGTAGTGTCACCTCCAATCTAGAAATATGCTTTCCATTGTGCCAGCCTTTAATTGCTGTCACTTTCTATCCTCAGCTGGAACTGGTAGATAGACGCACATAAGTGAATAGGAAATGTCACAACTTACCTTGAAAATGAGTAGAGAAGACTGAGGAGAGGATGGGAGAGGCAGGGAAAAAAGAGGCTGACCAGGACATAGTCACTGCATGTTGCTTTTTATTTTTCTACTCCCTTTCCATGTAACCAAACAAAATGAAATGCGGAGATTGATTGAGCAACCACTCATTCCCCAAGGGCCCTGTGGAATCCTGTCTCTTTGGTAATTTAACTTGGAAGGGGGTTTGGCTGCAGGGAACAACATGGCTGGGGGTGGATATGATGATTTAATGGGGTTCTTCATGGCCTTAACTGTGGATCTTCTTTGTGGGAGACCCCCTTCCTCAGCTGTATTAAAGACTCCATTAATTTGTTTAGATATAAATTTGAGCTACTTCGGTTCTGTCGCCCTTCTGAGAGGTTCTCGTTCAAGAATCTCCAGCTAGTACCACTGATGAGGATTTACCGATAAGAAAGATGCGTGATCCATTTATTGCCTTGTCTACAGAAGGCATGTGACAACTATAAAGTAATTCATGGACAGTGTGAATAACTGTCAGAGTAATTGATAAAGCTGCCTGTAATAAGGGTAGCTGCAAGGGCTTTTCTAGAAGCCGGGGACCCTAAGTGCTCAAGGGGGAGGTGGTTACTAAATAAATCCAGTCTTAGAAATCGCTGGCATTTAAAAAAAAATAGTCAACCAGAATCCCAGGGCCTGCATTTCACTTTCAAGTGTAATTATTTTATGTTGCAATTCATATCTGCTGACACATTGGAATCAACTCAAATAAAGGAATGCCATAAATCTTGCATTGTTTGGTGAAGGGTGTTGGTTCTGGAAGAAGTCAGGGTGAGAGAGACTGCTGATTTGAACAGAATCAAGTAGCTGGGTGGGATGCAGACACAACAGAGAAAGAAAACCAGCCATCAGCAGCCTTGGCCTCAGTTTACCTATACAGAACGGTGATAAGCTTGCTACTCACCTGAACTTTAGTTGGCTTATATAATCACATGACTAACTACTGAAACCAATACTGTCACTCACTGGACTCCTACTCTTCGACAGATACCTGTGATTACTGGTATTTTATCCTCCAAAGAGGATAAGGAGCATTACTGGCTAGGCTATGTAAGTAATGTCTGCACCCCAGACTGTTCACAGGGAAATGATGACAGCATGAAACCATAGCATTGCTAAGAAGATAAAATGGGGTAATTCATGCCCAGTGCTTAGGACAGAATCCAGCACACAGTAAGTACCTAAACGAATAAGGTGCAACAGGCGTGTAATCACAGCACACAGGAGGTAGAGGCTGATGGATCAGGAGTTCAAGGTAATCCTAAACCATATAGTGAGGCTGGCATGGGCAACCTAAGACTCTGTTTCACCCTCTCCCCTCATAAAAAAAAATAAACTGACATTAAACATCATTTCCACTTTACTGATAAGGAAACAAGTCACAAAGCACACAGAAGTGAATAACCTGACCAAAGGTGGCAGATGCAGGATTTGAACCTGACTTTTTTGCATTATATAGTCTAATTTCCACCTTCTACTTCTGCCTGTATGTTACAAGTGAGTGTCACACCGTAATCCATGGTTTTGTCCCTTTCTCGTCGCTGTAACAGAATACCCAAGACTAGGCAATTTATAAGGAATAAACAAGGTTCTGAAGGATGGTAAGCTTAAGGTCGGGCAGCTATTTCTGGTGAGGGTCTCATACCATGTACTAACACCCCAGTGGCATCCCACCAGGAGGACTTGTGAGAGGAGCTGGTAGGTATGTGTGAAAGATGCAAAACATCAAGTTAGCCGAAAGTCCCTTCCTTCGGATGGTGTCACTCCCTTCACAATGGCAGATCCTTCATGACTCAAGCACCACCTAAATGCCTTCACTTCTCAGCACCATGACAGGGAGGCCAAGCTGCTCATGCATTTTTGTGTGGCCAAACAGACTAAGGCCAGCCTGGGTGGTGCGGGCTGTGTCTACATAAGACCCAGCTCCAAACTGGAGTGTCCACCCATTTCATATTCTCTCTCTCTCTCTCTCTCTCTCTCTCTCTCTCCTTGCAAATAAATAAAAATATATTTTTAAAAGTTGAGCTGCAAAGCTCTGTGCAGATAGTAGTCACTGTGTTTACTACAGGAATGGCCAGCCAGTGGAGTGTCCCTTCTTTGTCCCTTTCAATGTAAATGGCACTTTCATAAATGTGTAAATAAAAAATCCCTTACTTACATAAAAAAAGAGAAAAACTACATACTTTTCACTGCTAAATGTTGCGCTTTCTCAGCCAAATGACTCTTCTCGCCTATTTTGCCTCTTAATTGGCTATATAATAGGGGGGGAAACCAGCCAAAGCCAGGAGTCACTGGGCTCTCTGCATAGGTACAAATTAGATCAGTGTGGCTTGTCTCTGCCTCTCATTTTGCTGTCTGCAGGACGGTGTTTGCACAGAGCTGGGATGGAGTAAATCAGGTCTCTATTCAGGATAAATGCAGGTTTTGCTTTGTGCTAAAAGATATGTGCCAGGACCGAAAGGGGATTCTCTCCACTGAGCTGCAATGAATGCATAGCAGTTACCCAGTGCTTGAAAGGCCGCCTAATCAATCACATCTTCCTCCTCACTGTCTAGTTCAAGGATGGCAGGGATCCTGAGAGACTTGACGTAAATCTGGTATTAAAGCCACTGGGTGATAATCTTCTTTCTTCCCCTCCGTCTTGTAACCATCAGCTTTGTATGCCAGAAGGAACAGGGGCTCCAACAACTGCTTTTGTCCTTGGTCTGCGCTGATCTGGGTGGGGGTGAATTGTCCCCTTTGATTCTACTGGCTTCCTCTGGGCCACTTAGAACACAAGAGCAATCAACCTTGACAGCTGATCCTAGTTTGGAGCATACTGGAATGGTTTGACAAGAAGTTTGACACTCACGTTTGCAGCACTGTGGGGGGCCAGACTTAGCTCTGAGAGAATCCATGGGAAAGTGTCCAGCACTTCCAGACAACAAGCCTGTCACTAAACAGTTCCCAAACACTGCCTGTCATTGGTTTGGGGGTTCATTGGATGCTTGTGAATGAGGAAAGTTGGACTTGCATCCCATTCAAGCTGAGCTGTGGCAGTAGGAGCTAATGTGGTCTTCTCCCCAAAGCCAAATCGCTATCCTCCTTGGCCCTAGCTTGGTATCCAAGGCCCAGAGAAGAAAGGTTCCAACCCAACCCAACTTGAGATGTCTCTCCTTCCAGCAGTGAAGTCCTTTGAGAGAAGTCCAGGCCCTCATTTCCCAAAGCACAACCAGGTCTTTCCTCAAGTCAGAGCCGGTTTGCCTTTGCAGAACCAGCTCAGAGAAGACCCGGAGCCCACAGAACTCTTCATCCTCAGTGGTCTCCAATGCAAGGATACCTCTTTCCTTCCATAGGAAGTCTCAGCAAATGCTTTTGGGACAATGCTGTTCTAAATAATGGGCTCCAACTACATGTGGTCATTTAGATTTAAATGAGTTAGAATATTCCTCACCCTGCATTACCATGCATGTTCTCAGTGCTAGGTGGCACTGGAGGTTACCATATTAGACAGAAAGCATTGCCCTTGTCCTACAAAGAAAGTTCTGTTGGCTTGGCTGGTCTGTATCAAGTTTCTTTCTGGTCTGGGATGAAACAATTTTCATGGCTTTCAACTTCCTAACCTATGCTGACCACATATTAGTACTTTATTACTTGTTATTATATGTAAAATTGGTGTGATTTTAATATATGAGAACTTGAGACTTAGCGGTACTTTTAAAGGGAACTTGTGTAAAGACACATGACCGGTAAGTAATGGTTCTGGGACCAGACCCAGGGCCTGTCCTGAAACCTGCTCTCTGCCCCCAGCAGGGAACCGTGAGCTCTAATAGATGTAGTCATGCCCTGTTTGTTTCTGATCAGCATCTTATGTGAGCCTGTGAGATGCAGGCAGAGCAGCAGATGGAGCTGGCACTAGGTGTGAGGAGGAGGAGGGTGTTGGTATCCATTCTGCAAGCCTTCCCTCCTTAGACACTGTGCTGAGCACCGGGTTGCATCTGTCCTGTTTAATTCCCTAATTATCCCGTGGTGTGGACACTCATATTATCTCTACAGACTACGCAAAAAAATTAATGCTAATAAAACACATCTAGAAAAGGCAGGAAGCATGGTGATTGGCAGGTTCCAGTCTGGACTGGAACCCCTGTGGTCTGAATGAGATGCTACTTGTGAAGACAACAGGTCTGGTTATGTCAACCTTCCTTGGTCAGCTTCCCCACATGGAGGCTCCAGGCAATTCCTCTGCTTGCCAGTAGGGAATCTTAGCAGAGGCGCTTATCTGGTCCCTGGAGAGTGGGCCTTGAGTAAAGACCCACTCTTTTCCTCCACTACTGAAGAGCTAATCGATACAGCAAATACAGTTGATTGACTTCTTGTCACAGCCTCATTTCACGACAATGGACAACATCTTCTATAATCTGAAAACTGATTACAGACCTACGATCCTGATTTGCTTGCTTTTTTTGTTAACATAAATGGAATTTCTCTATAAGCAAAAGCTTTCCTCAGTGTCTCTGATGTATTTCCTAAGGAGGTTTCTTTTGTCAATCCTGTTTTAAGTGAATCTATTAAATTATGGTAACTGAACTTGAAGTCACAGCAAAGAAGAAATAAGTATCACCTGCATTCCATTTTTATTTATTAGGAACAAAAAGATGAAGCTTTGTCTTTGATCGTCTTTCAACAGGTAAATTCTACCTGTAAAGTTGATCTGGAAATCCAAAACACCAACTGGCTGGGGAGAATAGATGACATTCCCATGAGTGGTCCCCAATTTCACATTCACATTTTGATCAGGGGAGGAAATTTAAGCAAGGATCACCAAGGGAGGAAGACGAGGTCTGTTTCCATAGAAACTATCTCACAGTGACTTTGAGGCATCCCTAAATGCAGCAGGAACTATGGGGCCTGAATCCCAGAGTTGAATCCCACCCCAGGAGAGAGAACACACATTTCAATTCTGTGTTCTTCCTCTTTGTCTCTGCGTTTAGGAGAAAGCACATGGGCTTGGCAGAGAGTGGAGGAGAGCTGAATGGAACCAGGCTGAGAGAGCAGATTTCCACACCAACCGTGTAGATTTCCTCCCCCACCTAGAGTCAGCAGTGATGAATGACAATGGCCTAGATATAACATTTTGACAATGTGAACCTCTCATTACCCTCCCGTCTCCCCCTCATCTCACGATACTCCTCTTTCTCATTATTCACTGGTGGCTGTCATGGAAGAGAATGATTCCCCCTCTCTGGTAACCTCGTAACTGTCATTAGCTCTTTTTGGGGGAGGCATGACTTTCTAAGCCCCTTCCCTATATAAGAGTTCACTGGCCCCACCATGGGCAGGTCTTGTACAGTTTGCCACATCTGGTATGAGTTTCGGAACACAATGGCCTTATCTTGTCTAGACACCGGAGTTCCATGGTGGTCCTCACCATGTTCCAGTTCTTACATTCTTTCTGTCCCATCTTCCCTGAGCCTGGAGGGGATGAGCTATGCATTTCTTTTAGGAATGAGTGATCATCGATCACTTCTTTTTTGGCATTTTACCAATTATGGTTTTCTGCATTGACTGCTCCCCATTGCCGAAAGAAGGAAGGAAGGAAGAAGGAAGGAAGGAAGGAAAGAAGGAAGGAAGGAAAGAAGGAAGGAAGCAAAGGTAACAGCGTTATTAATCTGAAATGTGTCCTTGACTCTCATTCCTACTACAAATCCCCGAGGCTCTTTGACGCACTGTCTCTCAGACTAGAAGCAAACTTCTAGACAGGCAGAAAAGAATGCTGAAATTCAACAGATAATTTTTCTTTCCATGTTAGACCCTAGAGTGAAAGAAAGTATGACAGCAATAATTTCATAATGACATTGCAGACTTTTATGTGTTAGACACTTGTAATAGATCTATAAGTGTTTAATGAGAGTATTATTATTCTTATTTGGCAGACATTGAAACTGAGATTTTCGTGGTAGAAGCTGTACACATTGAGTGTTTCAGAGCTTGGATCAGGACTTGAGTCTTTTGACTCCTAGTCGCTTGCCCTGACCTCATTCCAAATGAATTTTAGATGCAGGGCAGGGATTATTCCATCATTTATCTATTCAACAACTATTCATTGATCACCACTAACAAGCACCAAGGATTCATCTCTGAGTGAACAAGACAGACAAGGTCACAACCCTTATTACCATCTGCTTTTCTGGGAGCAGCAGGCAATAACCATATAGAAAAATAAATAAGGTCACTCCAGGTTGTGATAGTAACTGTGATTTTTTTTTTTAATTTCGGGTAATGTGATGGGGAGTAATGGGAAAATATCAAAAGTAGATTGGAGGGTTCTGGGAACACTTCTCTAATGTGGAGATGCATCTGAGATGAAATTCTAGGAACCAGGGTTGCTAGGTGTTTGTACTTACAGAGAAATTGCCCTAGGAAGAAGTGAGCCTCTCTGTGGTAGAGGTGCATCCTGGTCTGATAGGACTGATCATCCATTCCAAAGGAACTCACGGTATAGATGGCTCAGTCTTTCCTTCCTCTACTGACAGTGCCTATTTCTCCCCATTTCTCCCATTCATCCTTCCGGCCTGGCTCTGTGGGCTCCCCTGGAGGAAACCTTCCCTGCTTCCAGCCCCAATAAGCAATCTTCGCTCCTCAGAGTCAGATACTTGCTCTACTCCTTGGTTAGTCCTGCTTACTCTTCTCGTTTCTGTTGCTGTTTACCAAGGCTGGAGCGCAGGATAGTGAGTGATCAAGTCAGGTGATCAAGGGGCCAGCATCAGGCAGGAGCAGGTTTTCTACTGTGGTGCCTCATAGTGCCTTAGTTCACAGTCAGCACTCCATAGATGTACATAACTGTCATGGGCATGGGGGACTGTATACCTCCAAGGAAACCATTCATTCGCTCTTCTTTATTAGGCTGAGGAAAGGAGAACAGGAACTGGTTATCACCAGTTTATGCCTGTCTATGATATATAGTCAGGGTCCTATAATATAAATGGTGCTAAATCATTTTTAAAATATTTATGAGAGGGGTATATATATATATATATATATATATATATATATATGGAGAGAGAGAGAGAGAGAGAGAGAGAGAGAGAGAAGTGGTGCCTTAGGGCCTCCAGTCACTGCAAACAAACTCCAGACACATGTGCCTCCTTGTCCATTTGGCTTTATGTGGGTACTAGGGATTGAACTTGGGTCCTTGGGCTTTAACTGCTGCTTTAACTGCTGAGCCATCTCTCTAGCCCCTAAATGAATGTTTTGAGAGAATGAATGAAATGTTCTTTTTCTCTATATCTTAAATACTACAGTTTCCATAGTCTCAGTGCTGGATGAAAGCTCTGTTGTCATTGTTGGAATTCGACAAGGTGCTGAGGCTACCTATAAAACCATTCATGGTGCACCTACAAATGGAGCCTGGTTCTCCTGACAGGGCCATGCACAGAGAAGTTGGTAGACTCAGCTCTTCAGGTCAGAGAACTCCAGCTCCCCAAGATGAGCCAGAATTCAGAATCTTGTCTGCTTTTGTTTAGCAATGGAGGCAGGGACTCGCGTCTTTCTAGCAGAGGACAGGCTGGGAACCGGACACAAGCTCTGTCTACATGTGATGGATGAGTGGACACATGTGGCCGCTTACTGATGGCTCATTAACCTACGGTGCCCATGTGCAAATGAACGCCCACCGAAGGTGATCTGCTTAGGGGTCCTGTGTCACAGAGTCTTTTGTTAATCCTGAGCCTCACTGTCACCATGGCCTGTCTGGAGAGGAAAATGGTAAATTTCCACCTCCCTGGGAGGTAATATGCATCGATCCACCCAGGATTTGAAGGCTGGTGAGCACTTAAATGACACCTGGGGTTATTGACTAAGCACAGCAGATTGTGGCAAAAAATCATTTAATGGCCTAAGATTCATGTAATCACTCATGCAAATACTTAGGAACACCTACTATGCACCAGACCCTTTTCCCTGCCCTCCTTAGGAATGTGAAAAGCACGGCTACACACTGCATGTGCGTCACAGAGCGTCACAGAGCGCGATGCTCCATGCATGATACCTGCTTAGCATTCTATCAGTATTTATAACTGTGTGTTGTCATGAACTATGGTAGTGATCATAAGCCGACCCACACACTTTGAGTTCTCACATGACCAGAAAATCTATGGCTATTGTTTCTTAGTTTTTAACTGATACCCAGGGTTCCACCCGTATAAGATAACTGGAAAAGCTTAACCTTACGGAACGCAACCATACTTGTTTCCAGATGGTCATGTAAAGGAGTCTTTGGTGGGCTTTGTAAAACACAGCGCTGCCCACGGTGAGCATGTGTGAGCTGTGGAAGTTTCTTGGAAATTCATAATATTATCAGGCACCGGGTGCAGAGCATGCTAGAGAAGAGGAACACGTCAGGATCTTGGTGCAGAAACTTGGGCCCCTGGCTGCTGGCCTTCGGGCGAGAGACCTGGAGCTGATGGAGCCCCCAATCACTGTTGATAAAGTGAAAGCTGGAGACCAAGAGGCAAACTTCCACCTTGGGCACAGGCTGGGTAGAAATCCCAGGCACCAAGCCCCAAACCCAGCTTACCAGAGCTGCTATTCAAAACAATCCATCCAGGACAAGCTGAGGCAAATCTCATGATTGTCACTACTGTCCTGCCATGACCAGCTGGGCAGGAGTAGGACCATGTACTCACAGTGATGCATTGTGGGAGGCACCGTTGTTCACGCTGTTGACTCCTTTATACATGGAGACCCTGGCTGAAGGAGCCTAAATATGTTGTCTGTCACACTTCACCTAGCTAGAACATGATGGCACCAAACGTCAGGATCAAGTGCCTTAACTCCACAGCTGTCTCCCCTGACCCCAGACAACATCAAGGAGGTTCATGTTCTGTGCTATGTGCTGGGCTAGATTTAGGGGTGCAACCTTGAGCAGGACTGCACTCCAGCAGCAAGGACACTAGATGAGGGGTGCTGAGGAGCCTCAGAGAACATCCCTATGGAAAGAGTAGGAAGCAGCTTGTCTGGCTGGCTGAGGGGAAGCCGCTGTGTAGAGAAAATTCCAGCAGGGTCATTATTTTCAGGATGAAAAACTGGTTCATCTTAGGAGTCACTGTGCCTTACAGGATTGTGTAAATAGCCGTATTTTTGGCTCATCTGGGGACAAGTCCTTGCTTTGGGATATTGGCATTTTTTACCCCATAGCCTTGCTCAGAAGGACTATCAGGAAGTCATTCCTTACATGTCATATGGGAAAGGAAATTGGATGCCTAGTATAGGTCCAAAGCCAATGCTGGAGGGGAGGAATGAGTGGGTAGGAGACAGGCTACCACTCGCTGCCCACAGCCCTCCAGCACCTCACCTGCTTCTTCCCCATGTTCTGTGACTGATGCCTAATGCTTCCTCTGAAGAGCTTCAGCAGATGTGCTCCAGGTGTGGTACATGGTCCAGGGCCATGAAGCTATGGAAGGGCCAGAACTTGGCTTTGAACTTCAGACTACACACCTGGGGCATCCTTTTGTTCAATAGCTGAATCAAAGGAACCTACTCTATATTTCTCAAACTCTTTTCTTTCTGAAACTTTATAATATATGAGCGAAAATTCAAATTTGTGTGAGTTGCAATACAGCCTGGCCCTCCCTAGACAAGAAGCTCCGTGCCGACCGGGTCCCTTTGGGGCTCATCCAGACCCACATACATCAAAGATGGTTTATGTTTGTTGTGTAGAGAAGAGCTGTGGGGTCCTGCCAAACTTGGGAAGTGACCTAAAATTTTTTTTTTACTTTTTTTTTGACCTAAAATTTTTGATGAAGCATTTAAATTAAGCAAACAGAACACTCACTCTTCCCACCCCCTGTGCAGAAGTGGACTTAATGAGCCCATGCCTTGTTGAGATTAAAGGAACTAAAAAATCCTCCCCTCCCCCAATGTTCAGTGCAAAGATAACGCTGTGACTGAGGGAGGGGTTGTTAGAGGAATAAATGAGCAGGAAGAGAGATTTCAAGACATCAAATAAATATCAAATATCAAGAGCTCTGTGTGCCATTTAAGATCGTGAGCCTGTTTGAGAAAAGGTTAACCCAATGTGATTACTGTTGCCTAAGAGAAGGGGCAAGAAATTTTTACCGAAATGGATCATTTACTAGGGGCTTCAAAGGACACAATAGTCCAACCAGCCAGGTGTCATACTGTCACTGGAGAGTACAATGTCCAGGGGCTCTTGGAGGAGAGGAGATCTACCCACTTCTCCAGACAGAAAACATCCAAGCCGGGATGGAGCTGTGGCCCCCACTGGGCACCAAGGCTCTTCTTACCCCCGAAGTCAGTTAAAAAAAGGTATTAGGAGATTGGCCAGGAGGGAGAGTGCCCCTGGGAAGGATGCATCTCTCAGGAAGCAGAGGCCATGACATGCAGGCACACACATGAGCATGTCTGTAGGGTGATGGGACAGGATGGACACTTTCCTAGCATCCCTCGGCCCTCTCCCAATGGCAAGTCACTCTTTTTTGAAAAAATAAACCTGGTATCTCAAATCAAAAAAAAAAAAAAAGGTATTAGGAATAGTACGCAGATCAGCTTTGCTCTGGTCCCCTGTACCCTCTAGCAGGAAACCACATCCTTCGTAAAATTAAAACAGGAAAATTGAAAAGAAAAAAAAATGTTTAAAAGAAAAAAGAAAACTTTAGGGAAAAATCAAAGTGGCAGAGTGAAATCACGCTGAGTGCTGGAGCTAACGCTGCACAGACTGTCTAATTGCGTTGTATTTTGAGGGTTAGATTAGAAGAAGAAGAAGAAAAAGACAGTGTTCGACCTGATTTACATGAAAATGAGAAGAGAAAAAAGTAGGGTATTAAAATGTGTGAGCCAAATCCTTAGATCTCTGTGTTGTGAGTGGCACACAGCAGAACTTTTAAATTGGCTACATTGCTTTAATTGAAATGTAGAATTGTAATAACACAATGTGACAGGCACCTACAGGGAGGGGTCTATGGCTGCTCCCCTTCCCCCCCAACTCTCCTTGGAGCAACAAATATGGAGATGGAAAACACACACATACATATGTGCACACACACACACACACACACACACACACACACACACACACACACATGCACAGGGGTAGGGGGAGAGGACTCGAATGGGCTTTGTTCTTTTCCAGACTCTTTGAGCTTGTGTTTTTGAAAAGTACATTTTTTCCCCTCATTCGCTCTAGGGTCCAATTAATCCACACCACTCCACCTCCATTCCCAGCATGTCCTTGTCACTGAGGTATTTTGCATCAACTAGGGTATTTGTTGCTACTGGACAGAAAGAAAATCCAGATTTGCCCCAAACCTGTAGATGGCCTAAACCAAAGACATGACCTCAGATCCGGGTCTCCCTCTATTTCTCCAGGGCTGAGATCAGTTTACAGTGGGAACAGATGTTGGCATTTATCCCAAGGGTACTTGACCTAGAGGCAGCCTGGGTTAATGAGCTTAGGGAATCCAGGACAGATCCTATGAGGGAAGGGGCCCAAGACTGCAAGCTTTCTCTCTGACCTGGCCTCCCGCTGTTGGCAAGATGCCCACACCTGCATCCCCTAACACACTTTTCTATAACTTATGCTCATGATATTACAATCTCAGGCTTCCTCCTCCCAGGTCCTAACCTGGTCAGCAAGTATTGTTGGTCACAATGGTCACGGTGTAGCAATCATCAGCCCACCTTACAGGTTCCCCGTGATGCCAGTAACACAGGAGCTCTGTTCTTGATACATGAGCTTTCCCCATAAAGCATGGGCCTGGAAAGCAGTTCTTTACATAGACAGCTTTCTCTATCATAGGGCAGAGATTAAAATAACAAGCCATGATTTAAACTAATTGAAGCCCTCTCAGCCCTGATTCCTAGCACACTTTCTCTTTATGTCAACTCCCTTCAGTGTTTAAAAATCAGTAAAGGTTAATTTAATTGTCTGATCTATGTTAGGGTGGCATTCCTCCTTAGACAATCTGCACTGAAGAACTAGTTATTTTCTTTTCCCATCCATCCATGAGCAGGGTGTTGGTCCCTGGTCCTACAGAGCATGATTCGGACCGTATGGGAGTCATTTTGAGTGACAGTTATCAGGTCCAGCTGTACTGCCTAGAGAGACAGATACCCTAAAGCCGAGCTTCATAGAAGTTTCTAAATGGTACTATTCTGCAAAACAGAAACACATGTCCAAGACGTTACTGGCTTCTCACACCTTGACAAGTACTGCTATGCCTTGGGCCAAGGTGAGGTGTTCTCTAGGACGTAGCATCCATCCATCTGCATAGACTAGACACCGGATGTCTGCACCTAACCAGGAAGAGTCTTGCTGTATTTGCCTCTTACTCATAACTGTAATCAGCTCTCCCTTGCACTACTGAAATATCTGTTTGCCAGGTCTCCCTGAGGTGGCCTTTCTGGACTTACTTCAGTTCATTCTGTACAATCCCACATCACTGATCTCTTCCATAAATGTTCATCACTCAGCATCCTTAGTGAATCGGTTCTTGGATCAAAAACTGCAGGTGCTCTAGTCTCTTCTATCAAACGATCCAGTATTTGCATATGTCCTATACATATCCATATATATCCTGCCATATTCTTTCAATCATCTCTCTGCTATTTATAGTACCTCGTATAATGTTGAAACTGCAGAAACAATTTTTATATCACATTGCTTGAGGGATTATGAAAAAAAACTCTGTATGTTCAGTAAAGACACATTTTTTTTTGCAGGGATATCTTGATCATAGCTGTGGAACCTGATGATAGAAAGGGCCATAAATACATGAATGTATTTAAAGCCCCCCTTGTGGCCTCTTGAGGATCTTAGGTAAAGCCTGAAACCTTAGGAATGGTCTACAGGGTGTCTGGGTCTAGTAGCAATCCATTTCCTGGGCCATCTTGCCTTGCTCTTTTTGTCTTCCCCACCCCAGGGTGTCTTCCCTTCCTGCCCCTCCCTGCCTTTCCTTTTTACGCAAAACCCCCTGCTGGCCATTCCTTTTTAGGCTAGCATCTCACCCACTAGATAATGTGTGTCCAGCTGTTTCCAGAAGCTGAAGAACACCGGAAAATAGCTACAGGTTGTACCTTCTCTCAGAAAGGCCTGGTGTGTGGGTGTCTGCAATCCATCATAGTCAAGATGGCCTGCCCCTCCTCTGTGTGTGCCCAGCCACTATGAGGACAAAGCAGCTTCACTCCTTGTACTGGTCACTGCCAGCATCCTGGGCTGGAGCTTCCTAGGGACTGGCACCAGGCAGAAAGCCACTGAATCTAGTCAGGTGTTCAGGAAGCCCCAAGAGCATTGTCATGGTTTGACCCAGGTGTCCCCCACAAACAAATGAATGTGTTCTGGGTAATCGATCTTCAGCTGATGGCAGTTTGGATTTTACAAACTCGCCAGAGCTGTGTTGTTCAGGGCGGGCTTATGGGGATTATAAGCCAGCTTCCCCTTGCCAGTGTTGGGCACACCTTCCTGCCGCTGTTTCCAGTGCAGCAGCGGAGGTGATGTCCACCCCTCTGCTCATGCCATCGTTTTCCCTGCCAGGATGGAGTCTCCCCTAGAGTTCGTAAGCCAAATAAACCCATTCCTCCACAAGCTGTTTTTTTTTTCTCTTTTTAAATTTTTTTTTATTGTCCATAATGAGTTACATTATTTAGTGGGCCAACAGAAACCAACGATTTTTGACACAGCTGCTTTTGCTTGGGTTCTTTTTGCGCAGCAACAGAGTAAGTTGAGTACAACAAGCATTTTGGCCTCTGCAGTTGGAAATCCATTTCCATGGACAAATGAACAGTTCAAGGGATGAAGATCATCTTTCCCATTTAGAATAGGAGAAAGAATCCTTGAACCTTGCGTCTTCATGATATCCTATACTTTGTGTCACCAGTCTCCACTGGAAGCAGGAAAAGCTATGAAAAGAGAATGAAAGACTCTCGATGAAAATGCTTGGGCAGGCGCCGGAGGCAAAAAAAAATCCAAACTCTGTAATTATAGATTCTTATTTGTTTTAAACCCTGGCGCTCAATCTGTGAGCTTGGTTTAATAATAAAATACTAGAATTATGTATGCGAGTGCAAATTTGGTATCATGTCAGTCAATTCCCGACAGTCTTTGCAGAACGGGATCGTTACAGTGCATTAATGTAGTGAAGAGGCAGGATAGCCTCCCTCTGTGTGATGGCCTCCAAGCATCACCACAGGGTGGTTGCTGGAGCCCTTTGGAGAGCTTAAGCTTGTCTCAAACCATCTTTACATGGCAGAGCGTTAGCATTGAAAGGATGTGGCTTAGCTTCTGCTGTTGGCAATGTGTGGCAGTTGTTGGTGATAGCTCACTCAGGGGGACGAAGGGAGAGGGGAGAATCTGGGACGAATCCTGCATCACTGTAGACATGGTCCTCTGCCACTGTTTTATGAAGCCATGCTCTGTCACTGCAAAGGTCACACTGCATTGGCATATGGCTGGGTACACGTCAATAGACTGGGGAGGTTTTTGAAAGCAGGTGTTCTTGCTTGTCTCAGACACAGAAAGCCAGTGCAATAGTGATATATGTTATGTTCTTGTTTTGTTTCATTTTGAGATAGGATCTCTCTAGGTAGCCCAAGCTGGCCTGGGACTTACTATGTAGCCCAGCCTGACTTTAATCTTCCTGCCTCAGCATCCCCTGTACTAGGATTCCAAGCGTGCCCCCACCATGACCGGTTTGTAAGGCTCTGGGGCCATACAACCTGTACCCCTTTGCAGCCACAACACTTCGTAGCCCCAAGGCACTGTGTCAGTACCTAACTTCTCTTCACCTTCGCTTCCTCTTCTGGAAGCTAAGCTAACTGGAGAGCAGCCATGTTGATTTCATAGAGCTGTTATGGGGATTGAGAAGTCTGGCCCTTTTCTGTGTGCCCACAGTGCCCAGTAGTATTGGGGGAGAGAGAGGATGACCAATCAATGTGTGAGGGTAGATGGATGCATAAACACACAGCTTGGCTGCAGGGCACAGCACGCTTTGCTTATCTGAATCTGGTGCTTTCTTTTTCTGTCTATGGCTCTGCCAGAATCCAGGCCTCTCCTTTGTTGGAACTTGAGGCTGCCCGGAGACGATTGGACTTGGTTCAGATAGCTATCGAGGGAGACAAAGAGGTTTGCACATCAGGGACTGAAGTTGAGCTTTTGCGAATGTGCGAAACTGAGAATTGATGCAGAAGTCATTATTAACTCACACATTTAACAGGATGTTTGCCTTTCAACAAAGGGTGACTAATTAATGTAGCAGTTGATTATGTGGCTCCCTTAATTTGTTACTGGTTTTCAAATATCAAGTAATTACATCACCAGAGGAGGACAGTTACTAGAAAGTCAGTTTGCAAAAGAGAGGCAGAAATGGTTGCCTCTGTTGGTTCCAAGTCTGGCTTGGACATAGCCTTGAATGTGGATGGGTGTGACCTGGCAAGAGCTGACAAGCCCCCCTCCCCAGCACATGTCTGCATGATGAGCAGGTGTGGAGGGGCTGTGAGGCCAGAGAGCCTGGGTTCACATCCTGACCCATGTGCCAGAAGTGGCCATCCCTTGAAATGACTCCACTCATGGGATCTGTCTCAGTGGGATACCTCAGTCATGCCTGAGAGCTATTTAATATAATCAATATTCATGACGTTCCTTCTAACTTTCTCTGCCATCAAGAAGAGTCAAGTTGTATCTTCACTTTGCAGATGAGGAAACTGACCTTCCAGAGGGTTAGGCAATCTGCCCAAGATCCCATAGCTAGTGGGGTGGAGTGGGGATTTGAACCCAGGTCATCTGGCTCCCAGGCTTGCTCATCTTCTTCTTGGTCTCAGATATTTCATTGTTTGTGAGTGGACTGGGTTAGTACTTTCTAAGCAGGCACCCTAAGCCTACTCTGTCATCCATAGTCGGCCTGGGAAGTTTATCTACTTCAGGCAGTGCACCCTGTTCTCAGGCCCCCAGTTAAGAGAGCTGTACCTCTCCACATCTGGCTCTTAGGAGTCCTCTCCGTAGAATTGTGTTTGCCTTTTGAGAAATCATCAATTCAAATACAAAACTGGCTTCAAATCCCTTGTCATTATTGTTGGCCTTTTATTTATGTAATAGCTACACCTCCACACAAATCCTACAAGTCAATAATTTTAATTTTACCAATGAGGAAATTGAGACTCAAAGGGAATGAAATTCTTTTTGACGGCCATATGGCTCATAAGAATTCAACTAGAATTTGAATTCAAGACTCTATGAAAAAGCTAAGCCCTCCTACATCTGTGCAGAGCAATTCACACGGTGTCTTTAGAGTCCACACTGTCCCCAGGGAAGACACTCCCTTCTAAATCATGGCCTATAACAACCTGTATAAACTAGCTCTGCACTGCTGTCTGCAGATATGATGCCCTGTGTCAGGTTTATATTGTGCTTACTTTCTCTTAACCCTATTTCCACCTTAAACTACTTGAGGATGGACAGGTCATAAATGTCTCTGAGTTCCCCCCAAATTCTTCCACTTCTAGAAGCTCCTGAAGTCATAAGGATTAAATAAATAATGTGTTCATAGGGCCCTTTTCTTAGGAGAAACCACATCTCTATTATACAACCTACAATATTAACATTTCATTCATTCATTATTCAGTATCCATTTATTGAGTGCCCACAATGTGCTAGGCACTGAGCTAATTACCGTCGCCCTGGCAGCTACCACTGATACTAATCATAGCAGCTGACATTTATTGAGCACTTATTTTTCCTCAGACATTGTGCTAAGCCCCAAATCCACCATTTCTTTTAATCTCTCCAACAATCCTGTATGCTTCAGTTTACAGACAATGAAACTGAGGCTTGGTGGTTCCAACCTATATTGTCTCCCAAGCCTCTTAAACACAGAGAGTATCTGCTCTCATTCATCTTTGTGTCCTCAGTACCCAACAGTTTCTGCCCCTTAAGAAATCTCAATAAAGATCTATTGGCCAAGCAAATGGTGGAATCCATAATTTTGTATACAAAATGGTGGCCTGGTCCCAGAGACCCTAATATTTATTAATCATTCCTATAACTGGGATCTCTCCACCCAGAACACAGAGACCCTAAAGAATATAGTAATTGTCTCAGTCTATGTTACTAAGTAATATCCGAGGTCAGAAAATATGCTGGGCTCCCTGACAATCCTCTTAATAAAGAAATTTTAGTCTAAGGATAATTTCACCATATTAACTGACTCTAAGGTTAAGTTTGAATGAATGCTTTTCTTTTTTTTTTTTTTCTTTTGTAGCAGGGAAGCTGGGGATTAAAACTTAAATGATACCCAGTAAAATTCCAATGCACCTCAGAATTTAAGGAGTACCTGGATTCTTGTCTCTAAAGTTAAAGAATTAAAATTATAGACCACCAGAGGATAAGGTATAGTGGGAGACTTTATTTAAAGGAAAATGGGAAGTTATAGAGTTCTCCAGCCACCAGTGTGGGGAAAACACGTGGGAAAGGGTTTAACAAAATCTATGCTGTTCAGCCAAACAATCAGAAGAAGGAAAGATAACAGAGGGTTCCCATCATGAGGAAAAAGGCTCATGTGGGAAAAACCTTGAGCCCCACCACACCCCAGCCATTAGGCCGGAGTGAGAGAAGGCCTTACCTTTTCTAAGGCCTGGAAATTTAGAAGTCCTCCGCCTAGGATGCTATGTGGGAAAAAGAGACAGGATTATCTGTTCAATGAGTATTTCCTGCCCCAGGTGAGCAGAGATAGCTGGTTGGTTCATAGCTGACCAATCAGTTTTAGCATCTAGGTTTGAGCTCTAGCTAGACACCTCCCACTCAAGGGGAGGGAGTCAGGAACTTGTCTGATACTGTCACACTTTCAGGATAATGTAAGCCCAGGACAGTTGAGATCATGTCTGTTTGGTATGTAAACTGACACCTATCCCCATTTCTGCTGCTTCATTTTTGGACTTCTAAATGAGTTTGTGATGCCTTCATAGTCCAATAGAACATTAATCCTTTGCTTATCACCTCCGATTTTCATTTCCCATCTTTAAACCAGGAGCAAGCCATCACTTATGAAAGCTAAGTCTTATATGATAGTTTGATTATTTATGTTTTTTCCACTGCTACTTTATGAAATGCTTTCATGCACTGTTGGAAGCCACAGCAGGACAGCAGGAGCCAGCCACCTACCTCATACCATTTCTCCAGCGGACATTTTTCAAGGCCAAAGAGTTCGTGAGTGTTCGTCTTCGGTTTGACCTCTGGACTTTGTGAAAGAAGTTTTTTTATTATGAAAAATAATCACATATTGATCCCATTCCCCTCATGTTATCCTCTCATAACCCCTCTTCCCTGCCCCCATTTCCCTGAGGGTCCTCCTCAGTGGGATTATTGGTATTCACCATGGGATCGTGAATGCCTCAGTCAGTCCCTGTGGAGGGCCAGAGAACAATACCTCAGGATACTCCTCCCTGCCATGCAGCTCTTATGATCTTTCTGCCCCCTCTTCTGCAGTGTTCCCTGAGCCTTAGTGATGTGTTGCAAATCTACTTAGGTGTCGGGATCTTACATCCTTGGATTTTTGCATTGATGGGTTGTGAGTGTCCTTAGTGTCTGTTGCCGTTTCCCTGAATCAGGTTGTCAGGATAGCAGCGAGAACAGGCCTGGTTTAAATCGCCACTTCCTCTATGTTGTCTTCTGGGCCCTGGAAGATGTGCTAGAGGTGGCTTGTCTCATACTCAGTTTTAAAAACCTGAGAGAAGCTACATGGCAGAGTAAGCAAAGTGGGAATTTTCTTTCTACCTTAAGTTATAGTTGCATCAACACAATGAAGTTACATTCAGCAGCTTATTAGAAATATAAAGAGATGACAGATAGATAAATAGATAGAAGAGAGAGAGACAGAGAGAGAGAGAGCTCCATGCATTTGATAAATCAACAAAAAGCAGATAGTGATGAGCTAATACTTAAGGTAACTTGGTTCACATCCCTTAACAGCTGGAACACACAGGTGCACCAGTGCTCACCTGGCCCTCATGAGCTCCTGCTCTCCAGGTAAAACAGCCTTGCTGCCTACCTCCTGGCCAGGCCTCCTCCATGTTCCCAGCCTGTAGTCAGGAGCCACATCTGACCAGGAGCTGCAGTGACAGGGGCTCAAGCACACAAGCATCTGCTGCAGTTCCCAGCCCTGCTTCTCCTGTGGGAGAACTGTGAGGCTGTAGGGACCGAAATGGGCCAGTGTCACCCAACCTGGGATGGACGTGTGTGATTGCGTGAGTGCTGTGTAGCTCCAGGCTTTTATGTAACTGGAATGAAAAGTGAACCATTGCTATATAACAAGCTGTTGCCATTTGCTAGTCAACGCTGCTTGTGTGAATATTTGAAATTTCCAAGGGCAGGGCATATCAGCAGTTTTTACACTTGAATTTCTACACCTAAGAAAAATGTCATCTTGGGGATGGAGGAGGGGGAGCATTGGAGAATTGGGGATAACAACTCATTGTTTGCCCACTAAATAATGTAACTGATTATGGACAATAAAAAAAATAAAAGAGTAAACATTTTAGAAAAAAGTGTCATCATTAACTCATCGTGCATCTTTGAATTAATCTGTGTGTACCTTTCGGGCACCAATGCGCTGCCAGGTAGTAGTGTGAGTACTGATAAAAGGTCCCTTCAGCCCTGTTTTCTTGGGGCCAAGACCTCACTGGAGACACACAGACAAGAGAATCACTACGCAGGGTAATACTGGGATGGGAATTGGGAAAAGAGATGCTGAGCCCATTTGTGATGTGCCTCAGTGGATGGATAAGGGGGTTATTATTGATCTGCTATTGTATGCCAGGCGTTCTAGACAGAGTAAGACAGACAGACTGTAAAGGCAAATACATGAACACATTACATTCAGAGAAGAACGAAAATCACAAAGCCCCCAGAAAAAGGTGATATGACGGGAACTTACTGAGGGGAAGTGTGTGATGTCTGGACATGGGCAAGGTGGGGGAGGTGACCTGTGAGCCGAGTTTGCCAGCCCCTCTGGCTCTGATGAGCCCTGCTTGGAGGAAAACTCAATACGAGGGCTGTGGAGCAGAAACAGACAGGATTCATTTTTATGTCAGACATTACCAAGACACTCAATTCTTCTCTAGCTGAATTTCATTTTTCTTCATGTTCCCTTGCTTGTGATGGAGAGTTTAAATATATCTCTTGCTGAAGAGGTATCTATTATTGGACTGGAGTGTTTTTATTTTAGGCATCGCAGGGAGCAGAGCTCTGAGCGTGGCAAGGGAACTTAGGCTTTTAAGCAAAGAGATAAAAAATCGGTGGGCTTTGTAGGTTTGTGAAAAGCAAGGGCTCTGGACTGAGAAAAGGCCAGGTGAAAGTCCCCAATGCCGCTACTCTTCCAGCTGGCTGGGTTTAAGCAAAGCATGGCTTTCAGCACCTGTGCTGCGGGGCTTGTTAGGAGGCTCAGGTGAGGAAGCACCTGCAGAATGAGCATGAGACTGGTGAGAAGAAAGCCCTCAGTGACATCTGCAGCTCTCAGCCTTGGCTTCATCTTCAATTTCATCATCATCATCACTGTGTTTATTTCATGGGAAGCATCTTCCTCCCCACGGGAGCCGCAGGCCATCTTTCTGAGGCCTTTGCTTTTGTTTATGTAACAAATTTTGTGTAGGTTATTGTCACGCATTCTCATCCTGGCACGCAAGGCTCTCTTTCAGTGGTTTCCCCATTTTAGTGATACACACCTCCATGGCACCCTGGGATTCTCTCTTCACCTTCCACATCCATACGTTTATGCATACTGGTTACCACCCACTATCAAATGTCCTTCTACTTGATAATAATAAAATCTGATGAGCCCCTACTTTGCTCAGCCTGTCAAAGGGTTGGGGGGGACACTTTACTTAGAGGATCCCATTAATGTTAATCCCATTAATGTTAAGAAGCAATTGGGACCCCAAAACCAGGTAACTAGGAAGTTGTGGAGGACGATTTTGGTGACATCTATGCAAAGCTCCATCCTGCTAGATGGACCTTGTGACTGCTTTCCCTGTCTCTCTAATGCAGCCTCACTGGGCCTCAGTTCATGTCACCCAAAGTAGGAAGACAGAACTGGGGCAGAGAGACTCTCAAGGAACCTCAGGAAACAAATGAGGCAACTGTTGAGAGAAAGGGCTGAGTCCCTGCTCACATCTGCTTCTTGTCGAAACTTACACTGTGGCCTTTTTTCTTTTTCTTTTGATTCTTTTTTTTTGGGGGGGGTTTAAGGTTTTATTTATTAGAGAGAAAGAGAGAGAGAGAGAGCGCAGAGAGCACCCAAGAGATGGGCACACCAGGGCCTCTAGAAACTGAAAACAAACTCCAGATGTTTGCACCACTTTGTGCATCTGGCTTACATGGGTACTGGGGAATCAAACCCAGGCCCTTAGGCTCTGGAGGCAAGTGCCTTAACTGCTGAGACATCTTTCCAGCCCATCTTTTGATTCTTTTGAAAGCAAGCAACTCAGCATGTATCTTAGGCTGGCCTGGAACCTTCTATGATCCTCCTTCCTCAGCCTCCTGAGTGCTGGAATTACAGGTGAATAATCTCAGCTCCTAGATATTCTGGTGAACTCAGTGCAGGGTGACAGGCGCTTGGTTAGAGGCACCTGGGTCAGCCCAACATGAAGGAGAGGCTGAGTTCCAGTCATTGTGGTTAATATGAAGAGCTACAGCCAAAGGGGGGATTTTGACAGAAAGTCATCCATGGGTCAGAAGCAGGGACCATCAGGGTGCAGAGCTCTAGGCTACAGGTGATTCAGCAGAGACCTAGGTTGCACACACTGGATGTGAAGGTGAAGGAGCTTGCCTTTCTGTGTGCAGAAATGTAATGACCAGATACTTTCACTGCCAGTTAAGTCTTAACGAAACCCACAGAGCTCTACCTCCTGGCTACCAACTAGCTAAGAATTGGCCTCCAGCTACCTGTAAGGAGTGAGACCTGACAGGAGCGATGTGATCATGCAGGGAGGGTCAAGGAAGTTGACTTCAGGAGAAACTCCATGCTGTCCATTTCAAATAATTTTAAGGGACTTCAAACATCATCAAAATGACATCCTTAGGAAGTAATGGGTAGTGGTTCCTTAAGGGTAAAATTGGATTGACCAGTTCTAGCATTACCGCATTCAAATTCTTCCCTTGTCTCCCGCTTAAAACTGTTCTCACCTCAGGCCCTCTGACCTCTGAAGACAGTTAAGTAGAAGATATTTTTAGGAGCCAACTTCCCTTGTACATGCTGTAAGACAAAAAAACAAAGGAATTTGGATTCTGAGTAAACTGCTCATTTTTATCCTATGATTACCTGCCTGCAGGTGCAACTGGTGAGGGGCTCGTCCCCTTCAGTGGGGGTCTTTGTTCTGCTGTAATTAAGAGAACCTCACCAATCTTTGTGTTTCCAGATGCTTCGGGAGCCGCAGTATTTTTAGCTCCTCTCTTCTGTATGTGTCACTCTGAAGAGATCTTATTATTCATTTCAAAACCTGACAAGTCCTCTCACTTGGTCCCTCTTTCCATCTTGAAATACAAAGGAAACATGAATTGGAGCAACCTCAAGCTAAGTTTTGCTTCATTAAAGCCCAGAGCTGCAAGGGTTTCTTCTGGCCCGAACCCCTCATGGTGACCCCACTCAGGGTGTCATCTCTGTCACTGGAATCTTTGGTGTCACATGCCTTGTATGACAGAGTGTGTAATTTTATACTGTGCCCAGCTAAACTCTAGATGCCACAGATACTGGTATGTAACACCATACCAGTTCACTGGAAGTCATGTCAAACTAACAGCAAGTAGATTAACAAAGCGAAGACCAGCTTTACCAACCCAGTGTTCAGGACTCCGCAGCCATCAATTACACGTCAATTATGCATCGTGCATTAGGTGAGGGGACACACTTTGCATCAGTAGAGAAGCTGTGGCCTTATGGGATATATTGTGAATAAATTTGAAATAGCATAACCTTTATTCAGTATTCACTGCATTCTGACTGGGCGATGGGCTAAGCATGACTTGAGTGTGGGATCACGTAGCTCTCATAACAATTCTGAGCTGGAGAAAGTCATTACCATCACACAGGAGAGACTCCAAGTCAGTCCCACCCTGTCGTAGTCAGACACACGTCACTGGGCTGAATCTCCAAGCCAGGCACAATTTGTGGAGGAAAGTATTTATTGAAGGAACAGACCCAGGGGAAGTTAAGGGAAAAAGACTGGCCCCCTTTCACAGATCCAAGCAGAGACAGAGACAGAAGCCCACTACCAGCACCTCAAGCAAGCACACTGTCACACTGTAATTCACAAAAATGCAGAACTGCCAGACTGGGGTTCAGGCTTTTCTTTTGCATATCTATCCCTAGTATTTTGCTTCCAATTTAGAAAGGGCCAGTCCCCAGGAGGTCAGGCCAAAGTGACACTTCCTCCAGCCAGAAGCCTGGAGACAATTAACAATTTAATAAGCACAACTATAATAAATTCTATTGGGGGACATTATTCAAACTACCACGCACCCCAATATGCATAGCTGTGAGGCCTGACTTTGACTTCTGGCTCTATAGCTTCTGTTTCTACCCATGGGAGTTTACTTCTTCACTCCTCCAACCAGACTGCTGCAGAGTCTGGGGTATAATAAATAAATCCAAGGCATCAAGCTGCAGGTGGGACCATGAGGAATGTGTAGGGCCAGAGGTCCATACAGCACAGCATCAGTTAAAGCAGGGAAACAGACTTGACTCAGTATTACAATTACCTTTCCCTTGCTGGTACAAACACCCCACCAGAAGCAGCTTCTGGAAGGAAAGTTGTGTATTGTGGTTTATAGTCTCAAGGAGAAACTCCATGATGGCAGGAAAAAGGATGGCCTGAGCAGAAACTGGACATCACCTCCTTGCCATAGCAGGTGAAAAATAGCAGCAGGAGAGTGAGACAAACATTGGCAAGGGGAAGTTAGTTGGCTGTAACACCCATAAGCCTGTTCCCAGTAACACATCTCCCCTACAGGAATTCCTAAATTGCCACCAGCTGGGGTCCTAGCATTCAGAGCAGATGAGCTTATGGGGGGTCACCTAATTCAAATCACCACAATTAGTCACTACTCATGGGCAAACAGTCCCGCTCCCTTCCACTTGGTGCAGAAGAGACAAAGGGGTTAACAGACAAGTTAGGAAAGGGAAAAAAATTCCCATTTGTTCCAGATAGGGGTGGTCCTTGGGAAAACCACCTGAGTTTGCTCACAGTGATGGAAGCATCAATCCTCCCAAAGAGGCTGGGAGAGAGGGGCCCTCTTTTCAGGTGCTCTCTGGAACAAACAGTTCTTTTGACAGCCTGGAGATTTCTCAGGCAGGCACCTTAGAGGAACTAGCTAAGGTGTCCATACGGGTGAAGCCTTGATCAAATGGAAACGACACCAGTGTTTGTGTCTTTCCAGGCTGAGGCTGAGGGCTCCGAAAGCCTGAGTAGAGATTGAAGGACAGGAAAGGTCCTCAGTGGTGGACATCTCTGTTTTGTGGTGACATTCTTACAGGTCCATGGATGGAAGCCCATCAGGTTAAGGAGAGGTGTGAAGATAGAAAATAGATCATTGCAGATTATAATAGTAAGGCTTCTGAGAAAGGGAAGTCAGAAGAGAAGGGCTTTAGAGACAGGGTAGGGCAGGTCACCTAGCAGGAGCCCAAGGTACCAGTTCTTCTCTGACCCCAAAATCTCCACGGAATCTTCAAAATGATGTGCCCACACCTCTGTGTGTTTGCTGGCCCTCTAGTGGGAAGGTATTCTGAACGTGCACGCAGGTGACTTCATACTGACACCTACTCATAAGCCATCCTAAGACCCCTTAAAATTTCCTGAAGTCAGTTCATTCCAGCTGGGCCTTGGTACCTCCTACTGTTGCCCGTGGCTTTCTGTCCCCTTCTTTGGACATTCTCTATCTCCTGTGAATCTGTCCACACATCCCTTCCCTGCAGCCTTTTGCTGGTGAAGCCTGTGGCCACATTTACTTGCTCCCTAAGCCCAGTCTTGGCATTTCTAACTCTCAGACAGACCTAACTCTGGTTGTCCTGGTACCAGGCTGTCTTCTCCAGACTGAGGGCTCTTGGATGGCCAGGGCTGGCTCTGTGTGTACTTCCTGTCCCCTGTGCTGTGACATATCACACAGAGTAGGCCTTCATTGATCAGAAAGACAGCACATGGAAGGCCCAGGGTATTGCTCTCTGTGACCAAAGATGTTTTTTGTCCTCCCAGGTGCCACCCAGACACTAACCTCTGCCAAGCAATCAAGTTTCCCATGCAGTCTGTAAGGTGGCACCCTGAGACAAAATCTCACAACTAAGAATGCCAGAGCATGGCCCAGGTCTGCAACTGTCCCACATCCTACAGTGAGGCAGAAACTCAGAGCCAGAGATGATCCAGAAATGCCTATCTGCAGCATAAAGCATATGCTTATGCTGCATGGTCAGAACACACGTCCACACGTCTCCAAGAACCAGAGCAGTGAATGAAGCAGTTGGATGCACGTCCATGACCATTGCCTCTGGGCCACTGTGTTTTAGCAAGACAGAACCTCTGTCACCTGCTCTCAAGGGGACTTTGGATTTCTTTGGTCAGTAGTTGAGGTCTAAGAAGCTTGAATTAGGATGTGAAGACCAGTGACATTCGTCTTAAACTCACAAAAATGTGGATGGAGGCCAGGCGTGGTGGTGGACACCTTTAATCTCCAGCACTGGGGAGGCAGAGGTAGGAGGATTGCTGTGAGTTCGAGGCCACCCTGAGACTACAGAGTGAATTCCAGGTCAGTCTGGGCTAGAGTAAGCCCCTACATCAAACAAAACAAAACAAAAAAGTGGATGGTCGCTGCAGTTACCTTCTCATTGCTGGGACAGGACACCCGACTCGAAATAGCACATGGGAAAAGGGGTTGATTTCAGGCTTTCATTCTTGAGAGGAAGCTTCATCATAGTGAGAAATCATGACAGAAGCAGGAAGCTGTCACATGTCTGCATGAAATTGTCTAAGTACTGGGCTTAGAGCTGGGCTCCTCAACGTCAAGGTCTGTCCCCAGTCACACACTTCCTCCAGCAAAGGTTCTACCAGCCAGGGATTGAGTAGAAGGCTTGACCACAAATACCTGAGGCTAAGGGGGATACCTCACACACAGGCCATCATACTGGATGATCCTGAGACCAGAGAGTCTTCTTTCATAACCCAGGAGCCAAGAGTGCTGACCAGACTTAGTTGTACTGTGAGCTGAGCACAGGACCCTCCTCTCTGTAGGTCCACTTACAAACAGATGTCCTCTTAGAAATGCCTTTTCCTGAGGCTTCAGTTTGGTGGGCAGGTGCCATCAGTGGGGAATGGAGGAAGTGATCCCATCCTTGAAGCAGCCCAGCCCTGTCTAGGGACAAAGAGCTCCTCTGGGCTGTGTGGGAAGACACAGCTCCAGTGAAGAGTTACAGTGGGGTCAGTTCATCAAAAGCTGACCATGTCTACCACCTCAATTTTTTAATCTGACCTTCAACTCCTGCAACTCCTGGCTCCTACCTACCTTGTTGCTGGCACTCTCTACCTAGCACTTTATGGTCAAGTAACCTCAGACTGGTATGTTCTGGTATAGCTGCACATCTCTGTTTTCTATTTGGATGGGATATCTTAAGACCAACCATCCATACGCACTAATTTTATCTAGTCGCTTCCTACTAATAACTCAGTATTCACTTACTTATCAATAAACCATCACTGACCCCCCCACACACACATACACATGGTGTCAAACACTGTATTGGGTGCTGGGGATGCAATGGGGAGCCATGGGGTGACTCTCCCGGTCTCCTCAGTCTAATGAAAGAGTCAAGTGTTAGCCAAGGAAGAAGGCACGTGGAGAGAGAGGTAACAGGACTGGGGCCCTGCGACAACAGTGACAAAGACAGCTTACCTTCATCTCTCTGCTCTGCATCTCCAGCACCCTACCCAGTGCCCAGTGAGCAGTTTCTGGGTCAGATATCCAGATGCTAGAACTGAGTCATGGGACCTCCGAGGGCTAGGCCAACACAAGCAGTACTTGCTGCATTGAGTTTTGCAGCCTCCTTACATCTGTCCTCAATTGGGCACAGCTGTCTCTGAGTCTGACACAGAAATGGAAATTAGGCCAAGAAGAAGGTGAAGGAGGGACAAGAAGGCAGACAGCTGGAAAGAGCTAGAAGATGGCCTGCTACATGTAGGCAAAAGGGCACAAAGCTTGGTATCACCCTGCATTTTAGCCCATGCTCTGAACTATTGGTTGAAAATTGATTGGGCCAGTCGGTTTAACTCTTCTGAGCCCCAGTTTTCTCATCTCTAGTGGGGCAATGTCTGAAGAGAAGAGAAGAGAAGAGAAGCATTTATAAATTCGTGTCCATCTTGCTCTAAGACCCTAACATGGTTTGAAAGAGATGGCTGTACAATTTTGCCTGATGCCTTTCCAAAGAAGGGGCCATTTCGTGCTAATTTCTTTCACTGACAGTTCATTTTCCAAGGCAACAGCCTAACAAATCATGGGACCAGTTAGTGCAAGAGAAACAATTGATCCTTGTGCTCTGAGAGCTCAGCCCACCGCCTCAGTGGTCTGTGGTGTATTTGGGGGGATACTCCATGGCACTAAATGGGAAATAATTGGACAGATGTAACTGTGAATTGCAGGGCCCTGCTGTATGCTCCAAGCTTCCGACGTCAGTAGCAAGGTCTGGCAGTAATAGGAAAACTATTACTAGGTTTGCCATCACTGCAAAGCAGGGCCAGTCCTGCCTCTTTGGTTTATAGATGGAAACCTACCAGCTCACCAAGGAAGCCACAATGGGTACAGTACCTAAGAGTCAGCTCAATGCCAGATTCCTATAACCCTTACTTAACTTACCACCGTCTTCCTGGGGGCAAACGTCTTAAAGAATGACACCTAGAGATAAAATTAAGATCGGGGATGGGGAAGAGGAGCATTGGGGAACGGGAGATAACAATGTATTGTTTGCCCATTAAATAATGTAACTCATTATGGACAATAAAAAAGAAGAAAATAGTCCACAATTACCAATTCGCTTTCAATGTGTTAAGGTGTTTCTGAAAACTCAGTTAATTTACAAAAAATAAATTTAAAAAAAATAGCTTGAATTAGTCAAACTCTGAAAAAAAAGATGCTCAAAGAATCTCTAATGCATAAAAGGGTATGTCATCCTGGTTATAAGGGGTTTTCTCCAATAACTTATGATACTGACCATATCGTTATGTTAGTATATATAGTTATATATCAATAAAATGTTATATTAAAAATATGACATACTTGGCAGCTGAAATGATGAGGGTCTCATATGCCCAGAGCCTGGAAGTCTCAGTGTTGATTTCTGGTCTGGGAGTGGAGTATGTGCTCCTCTGATGGCACACCGGCCATCTGGGGCATTCTTTGGTTTGCAGACACATCTTCTAATGCTGTTTTCTCTCTACTTGTGCCTTTATGCCCTTCCCTTCTAGTCTCAGGACACCAGTGCTCTTGGGTGAGCGTCTCTCCCTGCTCCAGTACGACATCATCTTAATGAAGCATGTCTGTCATGGCTGCTCGTATGCAAGGTCACATCCTGCAGTGGGAACTTCAGTGTGTGCCTTGGGGAGGAATGAAGGGACAGAATGGAACATACAAGAAGCCCCCCATAGGGAAGGCAGCTGGCACTTTGTGACAGCTCCACGTGCCACGCTGAATACCAGGAAGTTTACAGCGAGCTCGTATTTAATTTTTGCCTCCATTTAGTGAAGTGATAGATGATCACGTTAATGTTCAGTGAAGCTGGTGTTTTCTCCTAGGTGACAAAAATGGCTCGGGGCAAATTTGCATTTTAGCTACTGGCTTGAACCCATGCAAAGCCATGTGTTCCCTCAGCACCCTAAGTCAGCGTCATTGCTTGCCCCTCCATCACTGTTCCTCACGTCACCTCATAAGACCCCAGGACTTGAATTTCTAGCTTCTCACTCTGGCCTTTCTGTCCACTAGCTGTAATGTCATCACTTTTTGGATTTTTTTTTTTTTTTGCAAGTTTCTGTCTTTCATGCAAAGCTTCCCGTGACCAAGGCAAAGGTTAATTTCGAACTGGTAACAATATAAAAAAAGTAATTTCCCATTAAATCTAATAACCTCATTTCTGCAGTGACTTGTGGCAAAACACACGGCTTCATTTCCATTCAACCACACTCATTTACTGACTTGCTACAATAGTTTTACACCATGAGCTAAAATGTTGACAACATCGGTTACATGACTAAACACCTACGTGCTTATTAGGATGCCTCATGCAGAAAGAAATGGAAATAAAAAATGAGAATGTTAAGAGAATGAAAAAATAGGTCATTAAACTACATTCAAAACTGAATTCTGGGCCTGGGGAGATTGCCAAGTGGTTAAAGGCATTTGCTTGCAAAGCCAGCTGATCCAGGTTCAATTCCTCAATACCCACATAAAGCCAGATGCACAAAATGGTGCCTGTGTCTAGAGCTTGTTTGCAGTTGTCAAGAGGCCCTGGCACACCCATATTCTATCTCCCTCACCCCTATACTCTCCAAAATAATAAATAAATATTTTTAAAACATGAATTTTGGGACCCAGAAGGTTCCGGAATTCAGGAGCCAGCCTGCCTGGCAGTAATCCAGGCCTTCTCCATCAGCTGTGTGCTCTGGGGTAAGTGATGTAACCTTTCTGGGTCTCAGTTACATGGTTAGTGAAAGTCAGGGCAGTGGTTTGTAAGGTTATAGGGTGAGTGATAGAAATGAGGGTTATGCATCTGAAATACCTAACCCATTTCCCACAATGTAGTAGGAATTCTCTGAACATAGTTTTAATCTAATGAAAAGAAAGTCTGAGTCCTTCTACATGCTCAGAAGATCTCTCATATCTAGGGTCCCCTACCCCAGCCACTCCAGGGTGATGGTTACCAAGCTCCTTTATTCCACCTGAGTGGCTTAATGTAGTGTGGCGACAAATGGAGAGGTTGCTGACTGGTATTCCTGGGGTGGGTGGGAGGAGGAACGCAGGAAGCCAGCAGCTGTCTCGGCTCTGTTCTTCTAGGCACCTCTGTTCTGAGGCTGTCAGGTGACAGAATAAAGGCCTTCTGAGGCCCAGTGACATCTCTGAAGTGTCTTACGCTCTCCTGTTCTCAGGGAACAGAGAAGGAAAGGACAGCACTTACTAAGGTCTATCATCCACCTTACTATCACCAGAATTCTCAACTGAACAAGGAATTTGAAAGGATAATTCGAAAACGTAACCTGTGTCATATTTGCTTTCCCCAGCTCTACATAGCTTAGAAGATCGACAGGTAAATAATAATAATAAATAATAATAATACAAGATGCGCTCAGAACCACTGGGGGTTCACTGCTTCTAGGGCCTTTCAGCCAACAATGCTAGAATATATTTTTTAAAGTTCCCATTCATATTTCCAATTCAAATCTTGAATTATAGATTATTTCTGAGTTTCTTAAAATATTTATTTATTTATTTATTTGCAAACAGAAAGAGATAGAGAGAAGAGAAACAGACAGACAGAATGGGCACAGCAGGGCCTCCAGCTGCTGCAAGGGAACTCCAGACACATGTGCCACTTTGTGCATCTGGCTTTAAGTGGGTACTGGGGGATTGAACTCTGATTGTTAGGCTTTGCAGGCAAGCACCTTACCCACCGAACCATCTCTCTCCAGCCTGTATTTCTTAGTTTTTAAAACTATCCATGTCTCATTTTTGTTTCACTTACCATCTTGCTTTCCAATACCAATGTATTTATATCTTGTCCTAATTTATACCCAAAGCTATTTCAAAATTCTAATTCCAGCTCTACTCTGACAATAAGCCCAGACATAACACTTGGAAGTCAGTGAGCCTTGCTGGAAGCTCAGGTCCCTAGTGCCACTTGGGCAGGTGACAATTTCCAAGCCTGTGACAGGCATGAGAATGATGGCAACATTACTCAGAAATCCAGTATTTCAGGTGCAACCTTATCTTGAAACCCTCACCTTAGAAAGACCTTAGGACAGAAAGAATTTGCTGACTTGCATACTTGAACATGCAGAGTTATCGTTCCAGGAATGACAAGATCCAGGTTCTAAGATGATGCCATAACATCTGAAACACCCTCAGGTCTTCTCTGTGACTGGATTTCCTAGGTGCTCTCTCATTCCCCTCCAGCTGCTCCTTGCCCTGAGACATGAGCTCTGGAACTGCTCAAACATCTATTAATAGACTCAGTCCATAGTTTCGACTTTGGGTTCAGAAACTTAAAATGGGGACAGGACAGTGTTTCCACACCCCCTTGCTAATGTTAGAGAGAGCTAGGGTGGCATCCTACTCATCTGGGACCTCCATCTTGGGGAATGAGTGACAGTTGGTGGCCAGTGTGGTGGGGACAGCCAGGCCAACCAGCTACCAGCTGTGAGCATGCTGGAGTCACATCCCTGCTCATAGGACCTGGGACTTTTAGTAAATCTCAGTGTTAGGAAACTAAGGCTGAGGATAGTTTCCCCGTGGAAGGCGGTGTTTGCACTTCTGAGCAGATGTGCTTGGATGCAGTGTTGGTGATTGCTCAGTGATTAAGCCCACCTGGTTCCACTTTACCTGTTAGACAGATTTCAGCACAATCACAGGTCTAGGATGCTCTCCTGGTTAACTAGTTCCTCTCCTGCAGATCTGCGTGCTTATAGCATGATAGCCTCTAAAAAGATGTCTGGAATAGCTGCTGTCACATTATGAACTTTACAAAGAAATAAAGAAATGCTGAGAGCTAAGAAGGGCATGGGTATTTGACTCAATGCCACCACCTTGTTCTAATTGTTGAGGAAAATGAAGTGTAGGGAAATTCATGTTGGGCTGGAGAGAGATCTCAGACAGACATGGACCTCCAGACCCTTCTGACAGATTCATCCACTTTAACTCCTCATTTAAAAATAGGTGTTGATGAATATGAATCCTTAAAGGCAGAAAATAGAATGGTGGTTACAAGCAGCTGGGGTGGTGATGGGGAGTTGTTTATTACCTCATAATATCACTTTGGAAAGAGGAAAATTTCTGCAGGTGGATGTTTGCAGAGAAGAGTGAATATGCTTGATGCTACAGAATTATATACTTGCAGTGGTTACGATGAGAAAATAGATGCTGTGTATATTTTGCGGCAATCATCCTATATAAGTAGCTGTATGAAGTAATGTTACTGGTGAACAAGATGAGAGGGGAAATGTGCTTATGACCTTTCCAGAACTGGCTTTCATGGTAGAAGTAGATACTGACATGTGAGGTCTCATATGCAGAATGGCAAACAGTCCTACCCATCATCTCCAGTGGAAAAGTCCTGAACTGAGAGGAATTAGGGCTAGCCCAGGATCTTGGACTCTGCTGGAGCGCTGGGGAAGCTACTGAGAAGAGGTCCCTGTGCTGAGGCCAGAATGGAAAGAGGAGTTGAGCTTTCTGTGGAGATGGAGCATGGGCAAACACCCAAGGTTGGAGTGTGATCCACTTGACAAGCAGAAAAACATCCAAGGTGACATTGGTGGGAGAACCATTGTGAGCAATCCCTGGGAAGTGGCTAAATCCCACAGTTGGTTCAAGACCTGGCTTGGATTATGGTCATAATCTTAAGTGAAATGGGAACAAAGCTTTGGATATTTTTTTAAGCACTGGATTGAAAGCCTTGACTGTATATTAACAGGTTTTTTCTTCATTCAGTCTCTTCACACTGTAGTTTAACTTTTAGAACAGAGACCATTGAGTGGGTCATGAGAGAATGAGCTGTTGCCCTAATCTACACCAGAAATGCAATGACAAAATACCCTGGCTGCTGGTGGTAGAGAATGTGAGGAATGAACAGTATGAAAGATATTTGGGAGGTTGTATTGGCTATGGAGATGAGAAGAAGGAAGGCTGAATGGGCTCTGGAGATTGGCAAGTCTAAATGGATAAATAGATGGTGCATGTGTGTCAAATTCAGGTATGAAAGAAAAGTATCCTATCTTCTTCAACATCTGAAATATTTACTCTAGCAATAATTTGTATGAATAGTCAGAGTCATATTTATAACTCAGTAATTTCATGACTCAAGTGAGAACCCATATTGGTGTGCTACTGCTAGGTTTGAATTAGAGGTGGTAGGACACACTTTCCTTGGGGTAGGACAGCTTATTTTGTATCAGTGAGAGAGCCCAGAAGGGGAGATGTCATTGTCAGCCACACCTAACCAGGCACGGTTTATGGGAGGAAAGGATTTATTGAAGTTACAGATCCAGGGAAGTTCCATAGTGGTGAAAGAAGTTGGCCCCTTTCACAGGTCCAAGCAGAGAGAAAAAAAAACCATCACTAATACCACATACATAAAAGCAAACAGGCAGGGGCCTGAAGGGAGAGAAATCTCCTTCCCCTTTATATAGACTTACGGTGGGGTTTTGCAATCTTATCCCAGACTTAATGGCTTCCCGAGTCTCTGGAATTTCCTTCCTGCACTGCCAATACAGGAAGGAATGCTAATTTCTAGCTTTCCTGGGCTTCCTTACATCCTGCCTCTACTGAGAGGCTGCCTTCCTGTAAACATCCTCAGAGATGCACCCAGGGTAATTAAAAAGGTCAAGTTGACAACAAAACCTAATCATCACAGGAGGGAAAGGCATGGTGGTGGTAGAAGACAGGGGAAGATAAGTAGGAGAGTGTCATGATTTGGAAGGAGAGGGAGATAGGGCAGGGAGGAAGCATAGTTAGTAGATGGAGAAATGGCCAGGGCCGCTGGGACCTGTGGGTAGGTGTCCAGGATCTCCAAAGGGGCAGAAAGAGACTGGGGGAGAGAGAACCAGATATGGTCTGAAAAGCAGAGAAAGAGTGAGAGAAAGTAAGAAAATAAGAGAGAGAGAGAGAGAGAGAGAGAGAGAGAGAGAGAGAGAGAGAGAGAGAGAGAGAATAAATGGGAGGAGATAGAGGTACATATTGTGAGAAAAAGGCACATAGGCAGAAAGGCTGGCAGAGAGGTCCCCTCTCAGAGTGGGATGGGGCACACACCTTAGATGAGAATAAGCTGAGAAAAATGAGGAGTCCCTGAGGGAGGTCTTATATATGCCCCCCTTGGAAATGGGGAACTGCCCCCATGAGAACAGGATCTTGGGAAATAGGCAGAGGTGTCGGCTGGTGGAGGGGAGAGGATCCAGGCTGACCACCCTCCTCCAATCCCCCCACCTTGAGCCCTTTGGGGGAAATGAGACCTTTGAAGCCTCAATTATAGCTGATGGAGATGCATAGAGGGGAATGGAATACGCCTTTGAGATGCTAACAGCTACTGAGGTGCCTCCAGAGTTCTGATGCACATATAACTAGACATCCATCCCTGCCTGTGTTCAAAGACAGAACCAGAGTGAACATACTATTTTCTTATTTTTTTTCTAACTCAACATGACGCTGCACATTTTTTCTATAGCAAAAATATCTACAAGATGATTCTTGCCATGCCACATACTGTTTCACTGTATAGAAAAATGCATTTTATTCTATCAATCCACTACTGCTCAACATTTCACACATTTCTAATTTTTCACTGTTCTCACGGCACTGTAGGGAATATCTTGTGCCCAGGCCTTTGTCTGCAGGTTCCATTATTTCTGGATAATTGAATCCCTACAAGAGAAGTCAGAGGGTCAGTTTGCACACGGTTTTAAGACTTTTTTTTTTTTTCCGGTTTTAAGACTTTGAAACACACCACCAACTGGCCCTCCAGAGAAGTTGAACTTCCCCTGGTAAAAGGATTTAATTTAACATGTATGGTACACTATTCCAAACACTGTATGTACACTACCTCCTTGACTTTCCTAAGGCTCCAGAAGAGAGATGCTGTCATTAGTCCTGTGCTAACATTAAAGCAATCCATAGCCTAGGAAAATAGTTTTCTCAAGTTTATCCACATTGTATTTTTTTTTTTTTTTGATTCCTTTCTTCTGGCAGGGAAACCGGTGTGTCACTTCTATCTGGCATATTTTATGTGAATCAGTTGAATATTTCCAACATGGTTCACGTTTCACAAAGAGGGGAAGGGACATCTGAGGAAGTGGAGGTGAGGTGTCAGGGCAAGTGGTAGAACTGGGCTTTAAACAGTCCTGTCTGGTTCCAAAGTCTTTATCCTTCCCCAGTTGTCCGTCCTCTGGCCTCCTTGTCAGCTAGAGGACAGGTGATTTGGAGAATCGGTCTTGTCCTTGAGAAAAACCTTCTAGAATCTTCCAGGATGTCAACTTGGGAACGATTCCCTCTGACCTGCTCCATTTAGTACTCAATGGGGTGCCCTGGGGGCTGGTACAGAGGTTGCCTCCCAGCCTCATTGGCACTGTAATGTAGCGAATGCATCCAAAAATATGTTAGAGAAAAGAAAGGCCTTTATAATGAGCCCAGACCTCCCTTTGTCTTGTGAGGTTTTAACTACTGTAATTGTGTATCATGGAAAATAGTGTATTTTTCATGTATCTATTTTTATTCCGTGACTATCTGCTTATCTGCTTTCTTGTTGTGTTTTGTGTTTTGTTAACTCACTTGAATCCTGGTGGGTATTTTTCCCCTGAATAGTATTGCCTCGGGGAAGCACTGTCATCCGCACATCCACACAATGATCACATGAAGGCTAAACAGGGTAGAATTTATTCCTTAAAAATAGCTAATGGTAAAGTCTGCCATGGATGGCTTTCTAATCCATACTGTATTTAATTGGCTGTATTGAACCATAGTACAAATTAAGTCTTCTCTGTAATTTATTCTGTCAGACAGTAACCCTCCAAACAATTTGATACTTCATTTAAACATTGGTAAATGGCTCATGGAAATGCAAAGAAAAAGATTTAATGATGGTAGGAATTCCTCTGCTCATGAAATGAGTCCTATGTGAAATGTCGTGAATTAACCCGATCGGTTCAGTCAATGAACACTTATTGAGCACCTACAAACAGAACACGCTTTGTCTTGCTCAGTTCTCCTTTTCTCCTCAATACTCATTACGTATTGCTTCTGGTTCCAAGGAACATTTTTTAGGAACCGGAGTAACACTGAGGAGAGGTAATTATGCATCTTTCTCCAAAGGTCTGACAATCCTAACGTAGAGAGGAACCATGTACAGATATTTCTCATGATGTCCTGTTCTCAGGACTCAGGGATTCTGTTTTCCCCTCACTTTTCTGGTCCAAGTGGGGTAACATCCTGTTTCTCATTTGAGACTTAGTTCAAGGTCATAGCCACTATTTCTATTTTCCCTGATGTCCCACCTTCAACCCTGCCCCTAGCTTAGCTAACATACCTTTAATATAAATCTTGTTGGGCTAGAGAGATGGCTCAGCAGTTAAGGCACTTGCCTCCAGTGCCTAAGGCCCCGGTTCAATTCCCCAGGACCCACATAAGCCAGATCCACAAGAGGTGGTGGCACTGGTGCATTCTCTCTCTCTCTCTCTCTCTCTCTCTCTCTCTCTCTCTCTCTCTCTCTCTCTCTCTCTGCTTGAAAATGAATAAATAAAATATTTAAAAAGCCTGTATGATTGGAAAAAAATCTTCTTTAAAAAATATATAAATCTTGTCATATTAGATTATAAGTTTCTTCTGCCTATTTTATGAGATCATGAACTCCCTGAGGAAGGGTCCCTCTTTTAATTATATGTATAGATGCAGCATGAGACCTGGAACATAATATACCCTCATTATATTTTTATAGTGAGAATAATTGGATGAATGGATAGATAAGGGAAAGCTGCATACATAGGACCAATACAATGTAGGGGCGTGGGGGGAGATGGGATTTATTACTAATTGAAGAGGAGATGAGGGAAGGCTCCATGGATGAGCTAGCCTTTGAAGTCCAGGTGTGACTTAGTTAAGTACATAGTATCGTCACCTGAGTAGATGCACAGAGTGGAAGAGAGGATCAGCAGAGAAAACCATGTGAGCAGTGGTACAAACACTAACGAGAAGGGAAGAGCTACTGAGGTTATTTGTAGCTCCGGTTCCCTAAAGTTCATAGGGGCAGGAAGGTCAGCCTGGACCAAGGATGTTGATGCCTGGGTTATTGGTGATATTTTTTCAGTAGCAACTCTTACCCACAATGCCAGGCAGAGGGCTGAGGGCAGAATAAAAGACTCTGTGGCAAGGAGGAGAGGTGTGGCTGAAAGCTCTCTTTTAGGACCAGTGGTCAGCTTTAGCTTTTGGTAGCGATTTAATATCTACAGTAAGTTTCTCTGAGGCAATAAGAATTTGCAATAAGAAACGAGGAACACTGGTAACTAGAAATTATCTTTCCGCCACCATCTCCCTTCTACAGCATCCCAGCACTTTCTGGGTGGTCTCTAGGGCAGCCTCCAGAACAGTGTGCCATGTGCCAAGGGTGTCATGGTCCTTGTGTCCCAAGGCCAGCAGCAGCAACCCTTGGCTTTTCAAGCCTCCTCTGCTCAGTGGATACCACGCAGTCAGGACAGTGAGACGTGGAAGTGGGTGACTCTCTGGAGCTGGAAGTACATTTCCAGATCATGCTGCCTCGCCTCTTTTCTTTGAGATCCCAACAGCACACCTCCACAGCCTCTGATTGTAATAACTCTTCCCGATCTCAAACACTGGTCCCAATCCCAGACAGCCTCGGCTTCCCCCTCCCAGCTCATCAGGGTCTCCCTTTTGTCACTGGGGAGGGAAGCCAACAGTGTAAGGAAAGGAGACCTTGTTCTCAGTCCTGTTCCCCTCTTCCATCATCCTGAGGAGGAGAGATGAGTCTCGGGTTTAGTAGAGACTCTGCAGTCATTTCTGGCCCTCAGTCCCTCCACAAGTAAACTCAGAGTCAAACTAGGTAATGTTTAAGGCTCCTTCTGGCTCCAAGTGTCTTCGATTGTGCTGATAAAATCTACTTGGAGACAGGGGGCAATTTGAGGCTCGGTGAGGAAGCATTGGAACGATACTCTGAGCTACTAAAGTGAATGTGATGACCCAACTGTGGGATTAGCTGGATTCTAATATATTTGTATCTGTAAATGTCTATATTATGTCTGCATAGCGAAGGTCGGGGAAAGTGGAGACAGATTCCCTCATTGACGGTTAGTTTCCAAATGAATGAGACACTTGCAGAGCAATCTTTTTAGCATGTCGTAAAATTAACTACGGGAAAAGATAATGTTACAAATATCTTTAAACACTTTGTGCATGTACACACAGCTAACACTAGGCAAGGCAATATTAGGTACCATCAAGCATTAAAAATGTTTTGATTTGAAACACTTAATGAGATTTCCCAGATAAATTAAAACATCTCCATCTGCTATCTTGCGTAGTAGGTGATATCTTACCACTGAATAGTCATCTCCAAGTGTAATTCCAGCAAAAGACTCCTAATAGCAGTTTAATTTTAGAGCAATATTCCATTTGGCAATCAATAAGGCACTGTCATCAAACTTTGATTTAATAGGAGATATGGATCAAATCGTCCACATTACTGAGAGAAAGAGAAATACTTTCAAGCAACGGAAAGAAGAAAAGAATGTCTTTGTCTCCCATTTTCTTCTGTTGTATTCCATTCTAGCTCCCAAAAGCTTATAAATCAATGCCTCATGTTGTGTGAATATAAATCTCATCAATTTTAAATCATTAACACTGAAAAAGCAACAGCGACTACTCTCTGAACACTTTTCTTACAGCAGCTAAACATATCCTCCTGCTGAAACAAACACAAGCGGTTTCTGATTGCTTTGCTAACTGACTCTTATTCCTTCACCAACTTTATTCCTGTCAAAATCCACTAGAGGCTCGGCGTGGCCGTGCACACATTTAAACCCAGCACCCATGAGGCAGAGGAAGGATTGCCATGAGTTTGAGGCCACCCTGAAATTACATAGTAAATTCCAGGTCAGCCTGAACTAGAGCGAGACCCTACCTTAAAAAAACAGAAATATATACACACATATGGTTAATCCAACTAGAAGTAAGAAGTCATCATACTTCCACTGGAGAGATGAAGACGTCTGGACAGTGACATGTTTTGAGAATGCCCATGCCATCCAGCGAAGGGGGCAGCAGGCAATCTGACAGGACCTGAGGGAGGCAGAAGGGAGAGTTCTAAGAGTCATCAGAGAGATGAGTGGATATCACACCTGGGCAAGTGAAGGCAAGGCAGAACATTCTAGACAGAGGAAGATCCAGAAGCCTGGCAAGACTGATGAGGAATGGACACTTTGAAGGTCAGGCTTTTAGAACTAAGGTGATGACCATCATAGGAGCCAAAGCCTCTGAACCAAACCAGGAGTTCCTAATAGAGTGAGGGACATGAAGAGCTCTGACAGGTCCCTAGGGAGACCTTCCAGTATGGTTCCTCATGTGTTCCTAACAAACTTGCCCTTTCTATGTACATTTCTTCCACTCTGGTGGGATTTAGTAATGGGAAATATTTTGTCCACCAAAAACTGTAATTAATTAATTAATTGATTATTAATTTTTCCTTCTGGAGCTACTTCAACCATACCTCATTGCTTGAATATAAGGTAAGGAGCATAGCAGCAGTAAGCAGATGTAATTCCAAATAATCTTGTTTCTGTTTGCTTGCATAGATTTCTTAGGAATTATTATAGATTTCTATGTTACTTTGTAAATTGTTAAAATTTGCCCACTTCTGTAAAGCTAGGTTTTTGTTTTTTTTTTTTTTTTGAAATAGGAGACTTTGATGTGGTAAATAACTCTCATTTCCCAGGGGCATAGTCGGGGCTTGGTGTTCACACAGTGGCTAGAATTCACGCCCCAATGTAATGAAAATTCCTTTTATAAGGCCCTTGGAAAGACCACCAGCATCAGATGACATCTACAAGTCATTTGAGAATACTGGTTAATGAAGATGGCATAGGTAGGCTTATTACAGAAAAACATCCATAAGGATCCCATCACCATAGGAATGATGGACATTGTTGAAGCTCAGATACTAAAACAGAAAGGTCAATTTCAAAAGATTCTCAAAGTGCTAATCTTAATTTACTTCAGTTAAATAAGATGGGCCAGCCACAGAGCAAGGTACTAGAAGGGCAGGTGTCAGGAAGACAGAACCTGGTGGGGAAGACAGATGTGATTCAGGCAAATACTTCAGAGCAAGACCTTGGAGGATCAACTGGGAGTTTCAATAGTACTAAGATTCTGTGGAAATGCCAAGGAGGGATGGAATATTGCTTAAGGGCTGTGTCAGAAACAATGTGCTGGGGCTGGAGAGATGGCTTAGCGGTTAAGGCACTTGCCTCCAGTGTCTAAGACCCTGGGTTCGATTCCCCAGTACCCACATAAGCCAGACTCACAGGGTGGTGGCCCTGGTGCTTGTTCGCTCTCTCTCTCTCTCTCTCTCTCTCTCTCTCTCTCTCTCTCTCTCTCTGCTTGAAAATGAATAAATAAAATATTTTTTTTAAAACATGGTGCTATTTCATGTGGCCATTGAAAGAGACAGCATATTTTTTAAGCAGATGAAGAGAACAGACATTGCTGACAGAGGGTCCCAACCCATTAAAAGTCCTCAGAGAAATATGTATCACCCACCTCTCCCCTGATGGGGACTTTGAACAAAATAGAGCCATTCCTTCCTCAGCATGGTCTGGTCTGTTATCAAGTACAGTAACCATGCAAAGCTATGGGAGTGTGAAGGTAACAGCACCCCTGAGTGGTTCAATGCTATCCTCACCCATCACATATAGAGGCCAAAAATTGGACTGGATCATGTGACGAAGATGATTCAGTGAAGCCACCTCCATAGATGCTCACATGCGTATGAACAGTCATGGTAGATTTCTGGTCACACCGTGAAGGGGAACCTCCATTTCTCAAGTTCAGACACAGTTCTTTTTCCTTCCATCTGGACCAAGCAGCTTTCTCAAAACGCCTAACCCTTCAGAAACACATCCCTTATCGATCAGCAGCTCAAAGCAGGGGTTCCTTGAAACGCCCTGTACCTCTTGTCTCTCACAGGCCCTTCAGCACCATCATGCTGTCCACGAAATTTCCTACATTGCAAAGGACATCACAGATCACCGAGCCTTTGGATATGTTTGTGGGAAGGAAGGGAACCACAGATTCGTGGCCATAAAAACAGCCCAGGCGGTAAGTCCTGTCCAGTGAGGGTGCTTTTCTGGTAACTGGGGGGGGCGCAGTGCCATCACTCTGAAGTTTTCAGGACCCACTCTAACGTGGGACCAAGTGATGCATCACTCCCATCAGCTGAGGCTCAGCTTCCACCTAGAAATGATAAGCAGCTTTGAAGTAATGAAACATGGTCATACCCATTCAGTGGTTTTTTTTTTATCCTAATGGATATTTCCTAATGACTAATTATTTTCCTTTCTGATTAAGCTAGATAGAGGCGTGTATACAAATAAGTTTTCTTGTGTTCATAGCCTCATTTAAAAAGAAAATCAGGGAAAACAAATAGCTGTTTTGCATATGGCCTGCCCTAATTTTATTGTATTCGAAATTACTAATAAATAAAAGCAATGTATTTTATGCTTATGATTATTATGAATTCGCAAATATAATTAGTTGAAGAAATGAACTTTAGCCTAGATGCAATTTGCTAACCCAATATAAACAAGGTAGAATTAATTAAGGATGGAATGCTTTCAGTTTAATAGGAGAAGGGTTGTGGGTTGAAGCAACAAAAATAAAGAGTCAGTAGCTGTAGTTCAGTGACATTCCTTCATTAATGTGTCTTCTACCTTTCACTCCAGGCGGAACCTGTTATTCTGGACTTGAGGGATCTCTTTCAACTCATTTATGAACTGAAGCAAAGAGAAGAATTGGAAAAGAAGGCACAGAAAGACAAGCAGTGTGAGCAGGCCGTGTACCAGGTATTCCTGTGAATTCATCCTGGGGCTGCTGAGGATGGGGTTAAAGTCAACATGCTGGGAACCGACAGTCACCCTTCTGCCTCCCCAAGAGGAAATATGCAGGGTTCCTGTGTATATTACAGCTACCCAAAGCAAGCAGCTAGAAGTGATCCCTCATTCTCTAAAACCTGAGCTCTGCTGGAGACAGGGTAATGTCTAACCCAGGGAAAGATTTCAGGGGAGGAAGATTAAAGGTCTACAGTAGTTTCCTGTAGTTTCCAAAGGCATTTGTGGTAGGAGGACTCTGCAGAGTTGGGAGTGTCTCGGCTTTCTGCATTAATAGCCCAGCAGCCTGTCCTAACCTAAGCCGTTTCTCTACTGTCCTGTATTTCTGAACAGAATCTCACATCTCTCCCTTTGTGTCCTCTGCTTTCACCCTCCCTACCCTCCCTGCAATAGACAATTCTGGAAGAGGATGTTGAAGATCCCGTTTACCAGGTAATTTCTGAGCCAAGTCGGGTTGTGCATGCAGCCATGACTTTGCCTTTGGTGAAGCCATTTTGACAGAAACCCGAAGATTTTTAAACCTGAGGTTATTTCTGAGAACAAGAGCTGCCAGCACATATAGAAGTGAAATTCCATAAAAGCTAATAGAAATTTGGTCTGCACCCCTCACGGGGTTGGGCAACTCACTGTTCCCTTCTTGTCCCTGCCTCCAAGTTATGGAACTTTGATCCCAGAGTATGTTCAAGAGTAAGATGGATCATGAGGTGTCTTCTCTGACTTAAGAATCAGAGCTCAGAGGTGACATTTTGATGAGATTTGAGCACAGACTCAAAAAGAATGTGGCCTTGGCCCTCTCCCACCACCTGACCCTCTGATTACCTGACTTACGCTACCAGGGCTATTATGAGGTCAGAGAGAGAGAGAGAGAGAGAGAGAGAGAGAGAGAGAGAGAGAGAGAGAGAGAGAGAGAGAGTCTTGAGACGTATCTCAGGACCGGGTCTTCCTCTGGACTGCCTTCCTGGTAGCTGGTGGAGATGCCCTCTCTTGGTTTCAAGACCACACAAATAAAGATGTAGACAGATCTGAAGAGGTGGCCTTTCTCCCCTGTGTTTGCTTATTTTTAAGAAGAGAGAGAACCAAAAGTATCCTAACTTTTTGAACAAAATAGAAAACCTCCAACTTGTATTTCTAACCAGAATATACAAGTGTGCTCTAGGTGTGTTACATGTGTATGGCATATTAATGCATATTCTCACACAGAAAACTGCTACTTGTACGATGAAAGTAAAATGATAGAAGTTTCTGGAAGTGGTGGAAGTATCTAGAAAAATACATGACAAGCAAAAGTCAAAGCTGCATTGAATTCCACATCCTTGCTTTGGAGTGCTGAGTCATTTATCCCCATCATCAGCTCTGCCTATCAGGCTTGCCCAGGGTGGAGATGGGACCTTATGGAAACTTCCAGTCCTTTAGAGTCTAAAACATGCACATCGCCTTTGATGCTCAGCATGTAAAACCAAGGATGTGAAAAACAAGGTGATTTTTATGGAGTGAGGGAGTTTGAAGCTTTTGAGCTCCAAAGTGACCTAGAGCCTTGGGCTTTTGAGATGAAAGGGAGGCAATTGATCTGTCATGTGAAGTTTATAAGATTGCACTCCCATAATGAGGCGATTCCAGCTTATTCAGCCTTAAGGAGACAAAGAGCCATTGAATGAAGCCCTCATGTGTCCAGAAAGACTACAGAAGCACACTGTAAAGCCATCACCAAATGTTGACCAACCCACCTCTATGGTTTTCCTCTAGGAAACCCGTTTTATTCTAGGAATCCAGACATTTCTCTAGGTATTATTTTTTTCTCTTGTGCCTGTTTCTGTGCTGCTCACTATAATTTGTATCTTGAATTCCAAATGCTGTTTTCACTTTCTTTTCTTTTTTTTTCCACTTTTAACCTTTCCTCTTGGGCTGTTCCTGCGATAGTACATTGTGTTTGAGGCTGGACATGAGCCAATCCGTGATCCTGAAACAGAAGAAAACATTTACCAGGTATAAGATCGCTTGCCTCTTACCATCACCGCAGCACTAGTGCAAGTGCAGGGGTCTCGGGATCATTCCAGGATTGTTGAAAAGCCTTTGAGTTCATTGGCTTCCGGTTCCCCCAGAAATTGACCAGTTCTTTCCAGGCCTTGTTGAAACCTTCAATGGCCACTGTGGCGGGCACAGTGTTTTAATCTCGAAAGGATCGTAGGTACTTTATGTAGAACAAACCTCAGACATCCTATTGCACTGAGGTAATGCGTTGGAAAATTGTTGTACTCATCCAATTTTGTTAAAAACCCAGCTCCACTCCTGAAAATAAAGGACAACATCAAAAATGCTTTTGAAAGCAACATTAGGAGTGCGAATAGAATAGGAGAAAGTGTCGTTGAAGGCTCTATCCTGCCTGGAGGAAAGGTAAATTAATATCCTTAAGTGTGAACAGTTCTGAAAACATTTTTAAATTCGTTCAGTTCTCATGAATATGCTATAAATAGGCATTTAAATCCTGACTTCGTGAGACAAAACTGAGGCTCAGGGAAGCTGAGCTGCTTTCTCAGGGTTGTACAGCCATTTAGAGCCAAGATCAAAGCCAGGTGTGAGGGAAAGCCCAGCTGTGACCTCCCCAGGCATCCCATCAAGGCACTATAGCATAACATACCCACAAATCAAGTAAAAATGACAATTTTCCACTAATGAGAATTTTAGTCTTAATTTAAAGCACAAAGACTGTGGGAGAAGGAAAGATTTAATGTATTTAATCAGTGATTTTAATTTCCTTAATTTACTTAGCTGTGTGGTCTGCCATTCTGCCTTGGGCATGTGTGACTTGTGAAATGAAAATAAAACATATTTTCCATTTCTAGCCAATGTTTAGAATTCTAAATGACCAAACATAATGTAATTTCTATCAATAACTAGGTTTAAACCAGCCTTGTGGAATAATGATTTATTTCTCCCCATTGGGTCCATCTGGATTCTATTCCAATGGAAGGCTGTGCTTTGAGGTCTTGTTGAATTGTCACTTACATACTTAGAAACATACAAGGTTTCTTTAGAAAGAAGACTTGCAGTTGTCTTAAAACGCTGGATCTTCTGGTAGTGTCTGTACCACTGAGAAGCCATTCTGGGAAGAGAGAGCACCTACTATGGCTTTGTTACAGAAGAGGCTCTTGAATCCAGCTTGGATGTGTCTGGCACAGCATCTGCGGGCAGAGGTGTTGAACGAGCTGGCTCAGCCTGGGGCAGAGCTGGAATGTAGTTCAGGCTGTCTCACCAACTCCCTTTGGTTGGGGCAAGGCATCTGCTCTCCCTCAACTCAGTTTCTCTAGTGATAAAGTAGGGGACACATCTCCCCTAAAGGCTGAAGCAAGCTCAGGTGTACTATGGAAAGACGAAGGGGTATCCTGGGCATAGGGCATGGAGACCAGCTGGCAGTGTGGTGTCAGGATCTTAGTACAAGTACCAGATCTCAGCGCTCTCTCTCTCTCTCTCTCTCTCTCTCTCTCTCTCTCTCTCTCTCTCTCTCTCTCTCTCTCTCTCCCTCTCTCTCTCTCTCTCTCTCTCTCTCTCTCCAGGCCTTAGTTTACTTATATGAAAAAGGAGTACAGAAAATTTAAGAATGTCTCAGGATAAGTCCTTTTCTGCTGTCTGCCACACTTGTTTTGTGATTAATGGCTCAGCAAGGCAGGACTCTGGTTCTTTGGAGCAGTGTGCTGGCTTGCTTCATAGGGCATCAAGACGCCTAGAAGTTGGGGATACGTGCTTATTATTGTGGTGCCACGCTCCCCTTGTTCACTGCTCAGGAAAGGCACAGTGTACTTGATAACTTTAACTTTTTAAAAATATTTTTATTTATTTGCAAGCAGAGAGACTAAGAGAATGGGTGCGCCAGGGCCTCCAGCCACTACAAATGAACTCCAGATGCATGCACCGCTTTGTGCATCTGCCTTTATGTGGCTCCTGGGGAATCAAACCCTGGTGGATAGGCTTTGTGAGCATGCACCTTAACCGCTGAGCCATCTCTCCAGCCCCAACTTTTAGCTTTTTAATGAAGGGATGTACCTATCTATGGTCATAAGAATAACAAGGGACCCCTAACAAGGCCTGCAGAGGCAGACAGGGTATCTGAGTAGATGTCCCAGCTCAGATAAATCTTAAAGGACAAACAGGCAGATTGATATCTCACCCATGGGAGAGTCAGTGGAAAAGCGTTTTCAATTATGCACAGTTTGGGTTTGTCCATCGCATGGCTTGTTCTCCATTTGTGGGGATAATTGAGAGGCAGCCACGTTTCAGCTGTGCTAAGTGCCCATAGTGAGCAGTGAATTATGGGCAACAGAAGGCTGTGCATTTGCTCCATCAAGGGTGAGCTAGTGAAACCAAAAGTGAGGCCTGGTAATTTATTGGCCCTCGTTAACAAGGACTCTGTAGACATTGTGGGAGGATTCCTTCTGAATGGAGGCCACTTATCAGGAAATTACATTCTCCGTTGGCTACCTGCAAACCGAGGCTCTGGAAGGGATCTTCCACCCAGCCATGCTCACTCATGGCTCTGTTTTCTGCAAGAATGCACATGGGCCTCTGGGAATATAGGATGGGATGTCAAAAAAAAAAAAAGATGCCCCTGAAGCAGCTGTCTGAATGCTGTAGCAATCAAGCTGCAAACTACTGGGCTCCATCGCCTGCCTTGCTCACTGACTGCTGGGCTCTCTCCAGACCTCATCTCCTGCACGTCACAGAGAGGGACTACTATAGTTCTAATAGAGTTATAATGACAATTACATAAGAAACTATGGAAAATAGGAATGTTCAGAACCATGCCAGCACAGAGAAAAATACCAGGACCATGTTAACTTATACTACTAAGAACATGTGTCTTATTTGATAGCCAGAAAGATCTGGGGTTGAACCCAACTAGCCCTGAATCTTGAAGCAAAGCCCCTAACATCTCGGAGCCTCCCTTTATACAATTTAAAGTGAAGGGGTTTGGAGATGATTCAGCAGTTAAAGCCTGTCAGCCTCTGGTTCAATTCCCCAGTACTCATGTAAAACCAGATGCCCAAAGTGGTGCATACATCTGGAGTATGTTTGCCTCTATAAGAGGCCCTCGTGCGCCCATACTTTCTCTCTGTATCTCTATCTATGCTCACAAATAAGTAAAAATATTTGAGAAACTAAAATGAAGATATTGTAAGGAGGAGTTTTAGTTGAATGAGAGTTAAGATGAAAGAATTCAAAGTGTAAGCTCAAATTCTTACTCTTTACAAGAATGGTTAGCCGGCCCAAGCCTAGAAACATGTCTTTTTCTTCAGCATTAGGCAGCATATACTTAGGAAGTATGTCCTGGGTGGGACACACTGTTCCTACTCTTGAGAGACACCACATCTGATGGAGGCTATTACAAATCCACTCCTGCGTGGTCCCTGTAGCGAAGGTGGGAGAAAAGTATCACTGCCCGCCGCCTGCGGGGGCAGTGATCATACAGATGCACACACACACACCCCTTGTGGGTGTATGAACGTGTGCTCTTTTATTGCAGGGAACGAGGCAGTATATATAGAGCTTCCTGGCCAATCAGGGAGCTATTTATTGGTCTATAACAAGAACCTGTGGGCATGATGTGCAAATATCCTAATCAGGACTCCCTCCTGAAACTCATTAAGCCAAGCCCCTCTTAGCAGGCTGTCAGGTGTCGTCCAAGACTAAGCCAGGGTGTGCCTCCAAAGGCCCCCAAAGGCTTTCGCCCCTGACAGAAAAGCTGTGCCAATTGCTGGGGAAAGAGCAGCTAATGAGTTCTTCCAATCTGGAATGTGTCCTCGCAGAGACCTTGATTAACACATTGCAAAAGCATTGCACATACCACTGCTACTATAATAAAATGTCTTCATATGTGTATAATGTGTCAGTGACAAAAAATTATCATTCTAACACATTACAGGGTTATTGCACTTAATATAGTTTGTTTATCTAATACCCATTTTCTCATTTTGATTCTTGCCATAAATGGAGCAAGCATAGTGAAGCATAAAGGAGTTCTGTGACCTGCTCATGGGCTTACCATTAACAAGTAGCTATGAAGACCAGATGCTTGAATAGGGGGAGAGGGAGGGAAAGAGATATGGATGGATGTTAGAAGCTTCCAGAACCTTCTGGATCCTGGTGTCATGCTTTCTTCATCATTTCTGGGTCTGTTTCTTGAGCATTAATCAGATGGTTTATGTGTGACCCCCAACAGAAGCTAGGATCACAACATTTGCTATATTTTTAATTGGACTTAGCATTTAGCAACTACAAACTATTTCTAATCACTTTGGTCAAATTGCAGCACCTCCCTGGGCCTCCTTTTTGTTTAATGAAATGACGATTACTTTCCCACCACATGATGCCTGAGGTCCATGGCTTTCTGTTCAGTGATTTAGGGTGAAACACATGGCTGAGATTTATTACAGGCTGCCCACCCCTGTCCTAATCAGATTTTCCTCAAGGAAGGACTTGGCTGAGGCCCTCATGGTTAGAGAGCTATCCCTTGGGATTGGGCCATGGGTCTGTCTTAGGGACCAGCACACATACATTTCACCAACTTACTGTGGAAATCTGGCTGTTTATTCTTTAAGAGTGTGGTACCAATGTTTTGATTATTGGTTCTGATTTTTTATAGGTTCCCACCAGCCAAAAGAAGGAAGGTGTTTATGATGTGCCAAAAAGTCAACGTCAACCTATAAGTGTAAGTACATCTCCCCTGTGCTGTCAGATCTGAGAGACCAACTCACGAGCCCTAGGAGAGGCCAGAAGGAGGAAGGCCAGGGATGAGCAAGGGTCAAAGGCCTGGTCCTGTGTGTGGAAGCAGAGTGGATGAGTTATGCGAATCATTCTGCCATAGGAACAGGGTCCCAGGTGTTGTTGGCACAAGTCTCCAAGCAGGGCTTTAATTATACCTGGTCAGGTACAGGGCAGTGTCTTTTTTTTTCTGGGAAATCTGCCCATTCAATTTGAAAGTGGTCGAGAAGAAGTTTCAACAGAACAAAAGAAGGGTTGTGGTGTGTAAATGTCCATCCCATTAGCGGGGCCTTGGGGAGAAGACCATGTATCGCAAGCTTTCAGAGAACCAGGCTTTAGTAGACCACATCAAGGACATTAAGGCTGGTACTTCTGGTTCCTGTGGAATCAACTGGAAAGGAGAATGTCCAGCTCTGTGGTGACTACCCCAAACCACTGCTGAGCCCAGAATTCAGATTGGGGGCCTTGAACCATCACTTCAAAAGTGCCCTCTTATTCCTGAGACTCATAGCACTAGGGACTGGCCTGTTCTTCAAGTTTCATTTAGTCCTGTACCTTCACACAGCCCTGTTACGTGGTTCCCCTCAATTCACTTTGTGTATGGATTGACTCAGGCTTAGATTTGAGACCCCAAACCCGTCATTCCTCACTGGATAACACTTCTTCACCATCACCTCCATGAGCGATTTGAAGTCCTTGTATTATCATAAAAACAAAGACCAGAGGGCCTGGTAGCTGGGTGCTGGGCATGAAGCAACTATTTCAGAAATATTTAATAGAAAAATGACTCCTCAATACAAAGGAATATATATCCTTTTAAAGAAAATTCTATTTTTTTTTCTGACTCCCAAAAACATCATTTCCTAAAAGTACTAGAAGTTTTGATTGGGGAATTCTTGGACTGCATGAATGGCCTATTTTGGTTCCTTGCCTTCCATTCCCAGAATTCTAGAGCCATGTAAAGTGGGAGATCTAGCAGGAATTCCCAGAGTGAAGGGTTGCCCCAGGGAATTTGCACTGGTCTGAAAGGTAGGGCTACCTGGGGATGCCCAGAGGGCAGCAAGATCCCAGAACACAGAGGGATGTGGCAGATTTTATGCACCACTGGGAGGTTTAGTTGAGTGAGATCAGTTCTCCAACACACATACTGTTTTCTCCTCAAGTCAGGGTCAGTAACCCCGTTGGGTAGATGAGAACCCCTCTCGCCCAGAGACACTGAAACTCCACTGAAACCCACAGGTGACAGAAGGTATCAGGTACAGCAGTATCCTCATCTCCATACTATAGCTTGATGTTCATACCTTTTACTTAACTTCATAGGCCTTTAGGAATGTTGGGGGGGGGGACTCAAAGAGTGGAGCTCTGAGAATCCTGCCATGATCTGCTGGTCCATCACGTGGTCACCAGCACCTTAGCCAGTGGTCACCCCACTGGTGCATATCTGTCAGCTTTCTGTCCCTTTAGGAAAGGAAACTGCTGCTGGCCTGTTGCTCTGCGTCCTACCTGGTTTCTTCTTCCTTGGGTCGGGTCTGGTGAGAGGTGACCTGGGGTCTGTCCTTTGAGAAATCACCCATCAGCCTTGAGGAAAGAGCCTGATCTGTAAGAGTCAGGTCAGGGTGTAGCTGTCACTATTTACTGAGGGTCCCTGAGTGGCTTTTTGCATCTCTGATGCTCTCTGCCATTATCTATAAAAAGAATATAATACCCACCTTTTAGCTTTGTTTGGGAAATTAGAGGAAACATCTTTGCAAATTCCTTAACAAAGGCTGTAAATTAGATTCAATGAGAACATTTCTGTGTGTTGTGTGGCAAGTATAGCTTCAATAAACAGTTTCCACTGAGCCTGGGATGTCAGTTACTCTAAGTGATTACACACCTTCTCTGGGAAGTAGTCTTTACTCCAAACAGGGTCATCAATGCCTCAGGGGTACCCTGTGCTTCTCATTATAATATCCACAGTGGATGACATGTTCTCTCACTATATCTGTGTAAGTGGTTGAATTTTGTGGTCCCCAAAAGCTTTGGCTGAAATCATATCTCACGCCACTCAATAACCCAGCACAATGCCTAAGTGACTTGTCATTGAGCACAGAGATAATGCCCCATGCTGTGAGAGAGATCTGAGTTCAAACTGTTGCTTCCTTAGAAGCTTTGTGACCCTTTCTGAGTGAGCCCTTCGCTGTATGTAATCTTCAGCTTTCTCTTGTATAGGTTTAGTCGTTGTAATCCTTTAGTATGTATTATTGGCAATGCCATTGCTTCAGATTGCTTGCCCAAACTGGTGTCTTCCTCACCTCATGTGTCCATTGAAGACAGGAATCATGTCATAGTCATATCTTGATTGCCTTGTCTTTGACTGGCCCAAAATAGCTGCTCAAGAAGTGAGTGATCCAGTGTGTGAATGCATAAACATGAATGGAAAAGGAATGATTCTAAAGAATGAAGAGCAAATGAAGGTCAATGGATCCAAAGTTCCTACCTTGACAGACAGTAATGTTCCTTTTCCTCCAAAGGTTCTGTGTGAAATCAAAACTGTGTTTGCTATCAGAGCAGCCCCTATACTTTGTGTGCGCCTCCGACCTCCATAAGTACAAGTTATTTTGCTTCATAGCTTGGATCCCCAAGCTGACAGATGGTCTTCTGCACACACACTTGCAAGCACACATGCCATGTATGCACACCTGCACTCACTCTCCTCCCACCCACGCCGGCCACTCCAAAGCAGATGAAGCCAAAGCACGTTGCTGACTTGGCAGAGTTATTTTTGGATCCTTTTTTTCTCCTGCCTTGGTTCAGACTTGGAACTGGAGCTTTGTGGAAACTGTTTAGAGTCATCGAGGCTTTCATTTTCCTGTTCATTATGCAGTTCGGGGGACACAATTTAACAGCATAGTCCATCTACCCAGAACCCCCAAAGCCATTTATATATCATGAGGAAGAAGTCTAAGAAAGAATATTGGTTCATTGAGTTTTGGATACTCACGTGAAAACCACTATAACTCCTGGACTTTAAGAGTATGACAAGGGACAGGGGAGATGGCTCAGTGGATAAAGCCTTATCCGTGTAGGCACAAGTACCCATGTAAATGCCAGGTGTGGTAGCATGTGCCTGTAATCCAGCACTCAAGAGGTATGGACAAGAATCTCTGAGGCAAGCTGGCTAACTCTAAAAGCCAAATGGGAAAGCTCTGGGCTCAAGTGTGAGACCTGGGCTCCAGGTTAAGTGGGTTTGAGCCATAAAGAGATGGCAAGGGTCACGGAGTGTGAATGAAGGCACACAGAACCTCTGAAGGCCCAAGTTCATGACTCCTATCACATTCCTCAGATAAAATGGAGGAAAACACCCACAATCAACCTCTGGCTTCCATATACATGTGCACATGTGTCCACACAATGCATATATAAGAACCACATGTGTATGAATATGTGTACATGCATGCACACATCCATACACATGCAAAAAAAAATGTATGCCAACATGGTGCTTGTCTTGTTTCAGATCACCTATGATTTGGGAGAGCAGTTTCATAGTTTACTTTACAAACCACTTTTAGCTCCAGGCTTCCCCAAAATTGAAAGTTTATATAGCAATCTAATATAACCTATGAATAAGAGAGGCCAGGGGGAGCCCTAAGATCCATGCTCACCACTCTTGGAGATGCTTTATGGTTGAGCCCGATGAAGAAAAACACCTTTCCCCAAAATGGTGTTTCAAGGAATATCGGCCAACCAACTGTTCATAAATGAATTCAAAAATAAGAACTTCAAGAGTTTTAGATGTTGGATACATTTAAGTATACTGCAAATGTAAGGTATATTTATTCATGTATGAGTAGATAATAGGAAGCTATTTTGAGCAATAAATACAAGCCACAGAAGTTGAGCATTCTTCAATTTTCTTTGCCCTAAAAACTTTTTCTCTCAGTTTGAGAACCATCACCTTAGAGATTTGTTAGCCACTCTCCTTTCTTTGACCTCAATCCCCTCTCTGTCCTCCTCTCCTACCTCAATGCTCCTGCTGTACTTTTACTTGTTCAGCATTCAAGATCCATTTTTCTTTCCAGTTTTCCTTGAGTCCCTAAGGAAATTGCTTGTTTGAATGTACCTCTGCTGAACAGCTAACTGCATTCTGCTGTTTTAGGGCGCAGCATTTATGGTGATTAAGAGTATGGGATTTGAGTTACAGCCTCATCGTCGCTCCCAAACTTTGTGACTTTGGACACTAGCATTAGCTTATCCAAGTCTCAGTGTGTCCCTCTGGGAGAGGGGGCTGATGATGGTGCCTACCTGACGGCTTCAGTGGGAGGGCACAGTGAGCTACAGTCTGAGTCAGCACAGTGAGAATTCAGAAGCTGTGGACTATCATTCTGTGCTTACCCACAAATGTTAAGGAAATAAGAATTGCATCTTGGGATCACCGCCTCTGAAGGAGTCCTACTTAGGATTTCTGCTCTCCTTGAGTTTGCAATGGTGGCTCCTCTTTCCAGAAATGAACACAGAAGCCCCCATCAAGTTTTGTAGACACTGAAGGTGACATCATCCTTCCCCCTATGCCCTAGAACCTGGGTCTTCTGACCATCAGTCAGCACACTCCATCCATGGATATGTCCTCAGCAACATGGCCCATGTGATACATGAGGGGTTCTAGAGTGCTGGGCCAGCACAAGTTAGACTCCATAGTGTCTCTTACTGTCCCCTCCCTCCTCAGCCAAGGCCCAGCTACAGGCAGAAAGCTGCCAGCCGCCCTTTATTCTCTCCTCTCCCTCACTCATCTCCAGCCCAGCTGCAGCCCTCTGTGGCCTGACAAGCTCACCATATCACATTTGGATTGTTCTTTTTTTTTTTTTTTAATATGGACCTTTGGTGTCCTTTTCCAGAAGGTTCTTAAGGTATTCTACTGCATCTCTAACCTTTCCTAGGAACTCAAAGCCAAGATAAAGATTAATCCCACCCTCTTTTAGCAACATATATTTTGTCTCCTTTTTTGGTAAAATTGTTATGGAATTGTCTCAGGAGAGATCACACCAAGGCCAGTGGGAAGGGAAGAAGAGGAGTTTATTAACCTGGGGTCTGGAGTGAGATCTCTCTCAAAAAGCTCCAGCCCTGAGCTGAGTTTGTATTTTGGTTTTACAGGTTTAGGAATAAGGCGTGGCTAGCAAGCGAAGCTATGGTTTCCAGAAGGAGACATGACATTTAGCAGCTGTGATCAGCACAGACAAATGGGCACAAGGGCAAAATTCAAAACTGAGGATATGACAATCATGCAATTTCAAAAGTCTCAAAAACAACATACATGACGTTTCAAAACATACTTGCAGTTTGTGTGATTTAAATGAGCCAAAATAACTTTTCAGAACACAAGCAATTCCCCAAAACATGCATATCAATTACTCCTGCAGTCGTGTTGCCCTGCCCATCGCCCAGGGCGACACTCTAACTATAAACTATTCTCTGCTTTATCATCAAGGACTTCTTTCAGCAGGGCTGAGCAGGGGGAAGGTCAGCTTCCCTGCAGTTAACTCTTTCAGCAGCCTTACTGGTTTTAGCTTTCTTCCCTGTTGCAACTTTAATCATTAACCCCTTTTCTGCCACAAAATGAGGGCAGACCATCGCCTATGGAGCTCATCTCTTCTGTGGTCTTAAATACATGGGAATAGTTTTATGTCCCTCCAAGTCTCTGAAAGCCAAGGGTGTACATGCCTGGCAATGGGAAGTGTTAACTGGATGAGAGACAGGATGGTGTTAGGATGCAGAGTGTAACTTGAGCAAAGCCCCCTCAGATGAGCAGGGTTAAGACAAGGGCAGTGTGTTCATACTCAGGCCATTGGCTGAGGAGCCTGTGGCTGGAGTCCATGCTGACATTATCCACGTCACTTCCGTCAGCTCCTGTCTTTAGGAGAGGGGGATACAGATCATCATTTCTGTTGATTGATAATGCTGGACGCTATTTTTAGGCAAATCTCCTGGCCTTCTTGTGACTGTCAAAAATGCCTATTTCTGAGTGGGAAGGAAGCAGTCTGTTAAGCATGGCGTTAAGACATTCATTATTGAGAGTTTCTTTCACCACATTAGCTTTTCAGCATGATTCTGGTCCCACACTGGGACTGCTATGGAGAGGTGCACTCCCAGGCTGCTGAGCTCCTCTTTCAGACTTTATTATGCCTGGTGACACTGAACTTGGTGAGACTTAACCTTCACACTCAACTGATTCTATGACACAGATCTAAAACTTAGTTAGATTCATGTCATTTCATATAAGAAATAGGGCTTTTCTTCTCTGCTGTCTCATTCCCCCATGTAATATTTTTTTATGTCTGGAAAAAGATCTTTTATCCTTCACCTAATAATTGCCCCATTTAAAGCCCTTTTATATAGTCATATTAGGCATAAAAGACTTTCTGATTATCAGCAATATCCAGTCAGTAGATTCTCCCAGAACCACCACTCTGGCCCTTGGCCTTCAAGAGAGGATCTGAAAAGTTTGGAATAATGAAAAATAGGAAAGGCTTAGATGATCAAATTGATAAGTTAGGTTCAACATTAATTTTTTTGAGATGAAACATGGCTTCAGAAACAGAGAAGAATGACCAGACACTTCCCCCACGTCTTCCCTCAGTTTGCAGGTGGTATCACTCAGTTACTTCAACTTTCTGAGAGTGGCTCTTCTCTGCAGAATGGAAATGCTGAGCACCCTCCACCAATACCTCAGGCCCCCGAGTGGCTTAAAGAGCAATGTGTGTGAAAGAGGAGTCTTCTGTACAGAGGATGAGGGATGCTTAAGAGAGACCCTGGAAGACTAGGCACCAAGGTCTTGGTCTGCCTTCATAATCTTATGGGATGTCTGATGAGTAAGACAAGAGACACAGTTGAAATGACAAGAGAGCATATCCAGACTTGAGATGAGAGAGCTTTCAGACCATCAGGGCAGCCCCACCAAATGGGTAGCTCTCTGTCCCTAAGAATATTTGCAGCATATAAATAGTTCCCTAAAGACTCATGTACTGTGCCATAGTGGGGGCCTATTCCTGTCATTTGCCTCCATGCCCTTCTGCAAGTACACGACTTAACACAGGGTCTTAGCTGCCAATCACATTCACAGAGGCCCCCTCTGGGTCTTCACTATCACCCTGACCTTAAAGTAGCCCCATGCTGAGACATAGCCGTTCCGTTAGTTATGGCATTGTTCTGTGAAGTAAGTGTTTTGGATGTGAATGGATCACCAGGTATCATAGTCAGGTCAGCTTCCTGAGCAAGCTTGGAGCACAGAGCAGATGTCTAGAAAATATGTTTCTCCTTGGCTTCCTTCTAACAAGCTCCAGATAGGGGCTGAAAAGGAGCCACCCTGGGAGAAGGTGCTGACAATCCCAATGGCCTGACTTGATTGACATCCACCCTCCTCTCCTGGCTTTCCAAGTGCAGGCACAGACCACATGTACTGAGAATTTAAGGCCAATTTAGCTATGGAGAAAGTCGTTGGGATTAGCGCCTGAGATTCCAGGTCCAATTTATCTTTTCCCCCAAATCACAGTCCTAGGTAGACAGCTGTAATTTACTTGTAAATAAACTGAGGCAGATAAGCCCACTCACATTTAAAAAACTAGATAGTGGCCAGGCCAGGACTCTAGGTTGTGTGACTCTGGCATCCGCAAGTTTCCACTAACACATACTGCCTTTCTGGTTAGCAATGCTTGCAAAGCCCTCCATCTCCTCACTTTAGCTGAATCAGTCCTCTGGCCTCAGACCATGTCCCCTTACTCGTTGTTTTCTGAGGGTTTATAACACCCCTGGCTAGCTATGATTACCTCTGTCCTCATTTAGACTGAGTTCTGAAAGGGCAGCTCAGGCCACATTCATCCCTTTGCCCCCACACTGCCAGGCACACTGCTTTGTCCTCCATGTTAATGAGGTTTCTGTGGACACCAAAGAACAAATCTCATTAACAACAGCCTACCTTTGGAAGTCAGGAAAATTCTTGTTTTACCACCCCTGCCTTCCATCCTCCACAGACTTTGTTCTACACGAGGCTCCTGTGCCCCAGCAGTCTGCACCGAGCTGATTTTCCTTGCCCAAGATTTATTCAGTTTCTCTGCTACAAATGTAGGAAGAGTCAATCCATTAAAGTGAAGAATTACAAGAATTCTCCTGACAACTCTTCTCTCCTTCCCGGTACAACTTCCATCTTTATGGCAAATAAATTTTCGTTCACAATTCAGCAGTTGGTTTTCCTTCCGTTTGAAATCTGGATCAAGATGTTGCATAATTGGATTAAATCTCCTCTGAACATTTGTCAGTTTCACTTCCTCATTAAGCACCGCATTGTAGAGAAATTATAATTATTGCAAGGCAGTTAACATAGATGTCACGCAAGAGGAGGCCATACCAGAGCGATGGAAAAGAATCCGAATCTAGGCATTTCCCACATATGTTGAAGGTTGTCCCTTCTCACGCTCCTTAGGTGGACTTCCATTTAGTCACGCTTAATAAAAATTGTCCTGAGACAATTCTGAATTCCTACAGTGCTGAGTTACAGGAACGCTAAAAAGATGTTTTGCATTTAGCCTCACCCAAATCCAAGATTCTCTCCAAAACACTTCTGATAGATGTGGATGGACATTCCTGTTTGGCCTCAGCTCATGTACCTACAGTGACCACCTGTGCTTCTTTTGTGCTTCCAGAACCCCACCTGATCAAAAGCCTTTTTACTGCATTCTCTTACAACTTTATTCATTCAGTCATTCATTTATCAAGTGGGCAAACATTTGCTGTGACCCACTACCCTATTGGACAGTATTCTGTTCCCTAGAGATATAAACATGGAAAAGATAGACTGCTTAAGAATCTTAATGGTCCCAAGATGGTAGACATATCAAAATAATGAGGATTGACATAACCAAGGCTGAGTGGAGCTGTGTTCAAGGTGGGCACACAGGGAGCCCAGTGGAAACTCCTCTGCCTGTAGGAGTTCAGCGAGGTCCTTGGCCAGGACATGCAGTAGGAGAGGACTCGTGAAATATGGTGGGAGTTTGTCACTGAAAAAAGAGGCACAGAACCTAGGAAGAGGGACTGAGTATAGAAAAAGAAAGTCTGGCACATGCCCAGAGATGGATGGGTTGTCTGGAGTTGGTGACCCTCAGAATACCTTCCTGGGAGCAAAAGATAGGAACACAAAAGGAAGCCTGCCCCAACTAGCCAAGAGCTGAAATGTTCTGAGAACCAGGGAACTGTCAGGAAGACTCTGAGGATTTCAGCTGGTCGAATGTCACCAATGCTGTCATGTTTTCCAGCGTCCCTGGCAGGTGGCTAAGCAGGTGGAGAGACCATTAAAGAGCTAATGGAATTATCTAAGTGCATCCAGGTAGTTTAATAGAGGGAAGTGAATGGAGGAGCTAGTTACAAGGTATTGGAAGAGCAGAGGGGCAGCCCAGATTAGCAGGTCAGGAAGTGTCTAGAAGGACAAAGGAAGGTGGTGGTGGTAACAGATCCCAGGACCTGGGGCTACCGCCAGGCACTGGGGCCATTGCCTGTGGGGCTAAACCCACATGGGAGAATCAGCCACTGCCAGGATCATTGCCTGAGGCACCTGAGAAGAAGTCCTCAGCTTCTCCACCAAGTCCCTATCATGATCCTAAGTGGAATGTGTTGTCAAGGTGACCTGGGATATATTGGCTCTTTCTCATTGCTGGGACTATAAAACTTCAAGGCCAATCCCCAGTGACACACCTCCTCCAGCCAAGCTCCACCATGTAACTTCCTTAGCAGTGTCACCAGCTGGGGATTAAAAATTCAAATTTATAAGCCTACAAGGGGCATTACATACAAACATCCACAGTTGAAAAAAGGCAAGATTGCATCTTGGGATCAAGAGGCCAAGAGGTAGGCAGGGGAGACCCATTGTGGGTCCAGGCCCTACAGAGACAAAAGCCAAGTGGGTCTGAGTGGGCAAAATGGGTAGATTTGGAAGATCATGCAAGTGTTTGTGGAACATACCTGGAGCCTAAGTTACACCTGAGGTCAGGTAACAACATGGAGAGGACCAAGAACTGGCTGTCCTTCCATTTAGGGCTCTGTCACTTACACACCCACAGCTGCAAGTCTCTAATTTTTAAGATCTTCCTATAAGAGCCTTGTCACCTAGTGTCTTCACATTCTAGCAAAAGACAGCAATAATTTTCCCTTTCGTGTTCTCTGTTCTCGGTTCTTGGTACATGTCGGGCTCATATTGCATCATCTCTCTGGGTTGCATTCATGGATTCCAGCAGAGTTGTAGGCAGCTCACTGGTGAGTCCCTCTTGAAACAGATGCCAGTACAGAAGGGAGTGAGCCTTGCCTGTGCTATTGCCTAGCATCATGTGTGTTCTGTTGTATGTGGAAGAAAAAAAAGGTCTGGATAAAATGATAATCACCTAATTTCTCTGAAATCCCTCCTGCTCGTGTGTAGAGGAGTGCTCTTCAAACACTTTACAAAACCTGGGAGCTTTTATTCGAATGAAGCATGCTTGGAAAGCTACTATAGAAATAGATAAACTAGGACACATGGAGGAAACTGACTTACCCACAGAAGGTTCTAGAAGGGAAGAGATTGAGAGAGGGTAATGTGCAAGCCACTGTCTAAAGAATCCTCCTAGAGAAGTACAGGTTAATCAGGGTCTTTTAGAAAATTCTAAGAAAATTACTTATCCTGAATTCTTAGTAATCAGTAAACAAGGTGGGAAGAGACACTTTCTTGGACTATTGTAAGGGTTAAATTAAGCAAGAGATGTCATTACTGTTGTGTCTGTCACGAGCCAGATATCTGGTCACTGCTAGGTAACATAGGAACACAAGGAAGAGTGTCAACTTTGTAGCCTGGCTTACTTGGACTTGAAATTTTTCTCTCGGAGTTACCTTAAACCTGTGCCTCAAAACGTCCACCTGTGAAGTGTAGATAATGGCTGTGGTACTTTCCTTAGAGTTTTTTGAGCATTAAGTAAGTGACATGTAAGACATTTTTAGTAGTGCTAAGCATGTCTTAAGTGCTCAATGAATGTTAGCCATAACTGTTGTTGTGAGCCATGATAAAGACTAGAAATTGTGTCTGGTGCTTTAAGAGACATAAACATGAGTAATACCTGACTCAGTTGCCAGAGGACTTTCGGGCTGCTGGGAGGAGGAATAAGATTGGTATACAGGACCCAAAGATGTAATGTCAACATGTCAAATTTAACTGAAAACCCAGGCTGGGGCTGAATTTGTGGGAGAGTTCTATATCTCTGGGATTATGGCCTGCCTTTTAAAACACAGGCTGGACAGCCTAAGCAACAGATACGAGTGTATTTATGGTTCTCGTGGCTGTGAAGTCCAAGGTCAGAGTCTAGAAGACTTGATTACTAGTGATGACTCTCCCTTTGAGCTGCAGACCAGCAGCTTGATACTAGGATTGCTCTAATTCTCTGAGTGCATGTGAAGGAGTGAGTGTGCAGGGCGGGAGGGATGAAGGAAGGGAGGAGGTAGAGAGCCATGCTGGGAATTAGAGGTTCAGTCTGTGGATTGAGTGAGGGATGCATTCAGTCCCTAATAGGCAAAGGTGACAAACTAAATATTGAGCAACCAACCTACTGTACTAAGTACTTACTATGCTAGGTCCCATGGGATGTCAGGATTCTCCCAAAATCCCATTGAGGGTTTCTTCATTAAATGACTAAAGACAGCCAGAACTAAGAATTTAATATACCTCCCTTTGACCCTAAAACTTGGATAACCTAGTTTATTAGTGGGCCACTTTGAAATGTGATAGCGGGTCTGCTATTAACAATTCTATCAGCAGAAAGTATGTCTTAGGGCAAACCGGGATCTAGGTCGCCCTTCCCAAAGCTGGTGTATTCCTCCTGCCTGGCCATGTGGCTTCTATCACCAGAACTCATGAAACCCAAGCCCAAAGCAGGAAGCTTTACACATCGCGCTCCCATTGCTCTGCCAATAGCGTTTCCTGTGACAAAGCAAGGTCAGTGTCTCTGCCTTGTGAATGTGCCCTGCACCTGCCTCACCTTCTGTGCCATCCCCAAGTTACTTGGAGATCTGATTCGTGGTTTAAAAAAAAAAACCAATGTGATTCAGGGGTATCTGTTGGCTGCTGCTGTGAATCTGTCATTATTCTTCTAATACAGATCATTAGCATTCAAAGAATCTTAACTACAGCATCTTAACGAGCAGAGCTGTAATATACACTTTCCCCATAAATATCCATCCTTGCTGATGCGCCCTGCCTCTTCATACAGTAATTTCGCTTTTCTGGATAAATCATGCTGTTGTTGCTCCATAACTGCCGTTATTAGTGGTTACAGAAGAATAATGAACAAACTCGTTTTAAAAAAAAAAGAAAAAGAAATGAGCATGAGCTAAATGAGTGGTCATGGGAAATACGAAAACGCATACTGGTGACAGTTCTAACTGAAGGAAGCTAAGCTTGTTTTGACAGCAGTTCAGAAAGGAAGAGAGGAGCCAGTTTCTAGTTCTCACTAGAACACTGAAGCCACCTTTGTGACAATCATGGGGGACATGCTTCCTAGGTTTCCATAAGGACTCTGGCCCTCCACTGAGTCTATCCAAGTTGAATTAGCATGACGACTAGTGTTTTCTTCAAGTTAGGATTAGAAGCTGGTGGGATGCTAAGAGGGGGAGAAGTGATGTCTGCCTGGGAAGGCTGAATCTCTAGCTTCCTTCTCAGGCCTGCAGAGTGTCTCCTGCTGGGGTGACATTCACTCTGTGTTTTATACCTTCTCCCTCCTGCACCTCCTTTCCCACTTATCACGGAGCTCTGTCAGTGAGCAGCTTGCTGTCCTTATCTCTCCCACCTTGTTTGCTGTTAGCCCTATTCAGGCTCGCTCTCCCCCTTCCTACATTTCCAATGGCCTAGCTTTGTGTTTGGCTATTTCTACACTGTTCTTTGGGTTCCCTCCCTCCTGCCTCTCTATTGGCCTGACACTGGCCATGTGATCTGGCAGTGGCCTTCCATAGAGGGCTGGGTTCCACTGTGGCAGGCTCCTAAACTTGTTCTAAAACCCCGCCACTCACGGTGGTCTTACGACATAGGTTGTCTTGTCCTTTCTGTCATCCTCACTGGCATACAATGGTTGTAAGCACACATTCCGAAGCCAACTGGCATTGGTGAAAATATGACCTCTGCCATTTGCTACCTTTGTGACACTGAGCAAGTCCTTAGCACTTCCCTGACTCAGTTTCTGACTCTGACAATGCTAATAGCACCCACATTTATTGATATAACTAAATGAGTTTCTCATGGAAGTGCTTAGAACAGGTTCTCCTGCACACAGAGGAAGTTTCATATAAACATCAACATGAATTACTATTGCCTGGCACAACCCCCTGCCAGGCCAAGGACATGAGGTCTTCCTGTCACTGTTTGATTCATCCCTTTCTCTGAAGTCCAGAAAGGCTGATTTGGGTCCTTTTTATGAATTTGTCAACACCAGAAATAACAATGTCAACCAATCTGGCCCTTGCCACGGACATATGGATTATTTTTACTTAAAGAGTCCATTTCATAGAATAAATATGGCAAATTGTGGGTTACAAAGAGTCTCTGAATTAGTTGTCCATGGGAAGATTTATGCCATTTAGCTACATAATCCTGAGAGAGAGTCCAGGATGGGAGAGCAAACACTTGCACCCTTGGGTGCAAGTGTTGTACAAGCAAAGCGCTCCATCATTCCTACAGGAGAGCCTGTGGTGTCTTGGTTTTAACATTAGTGTCTGCAGTGCTGGAAGCTAGCTCCTGGGTCAAAGTGTGTGCTACTGTGCCTGGCTCTATCTTTTCTAAGATGATTGTCTTAGATTGTCTGTCTCTGTGGTATGAGGAACGAGCTCACTCAAATAACTTGCACATTGGGACTTGAGTTTCTCCAAGTGAGCTTGGTGTGTTGGGAGAAGCATAAAAAGCTTGGGACCATCAGAGGTTGCTTGGCTAAGTTTGAGAGAAAACAAGAGAGTCTGCATTGCAATCACTTCACCAATTGCTGAACCAAAGTGGTGATCCAAACAGATACCATAGAGATCCCGGTTGTGAACGGTTTTCAGATGGCTACTGCCTTTCAGCTAAAGAGGGACTCACTAACAAGGGAAGTTTTTTTAATTGATATCTTTATTATACATAATTATTTATTATTGATAATTAGGTACATTGTATGAGCAAATTTCCCGGCTCCCTGTCCCCAATCCACTGGGTATCCTCCTCATTGGGCATACTGGATCAGTCCATGGATTTGGGGGTTATGAATTGTACAAGAGGTAGCCAGTTCTCCCCCCACCCTTTTGTGTGTTGTTGCTGAGGGGGCAATGTCTCTGGATATTCTCCCCCACCATGGCTCTTATAATCTTTCTGCCCCATCTTCTGCTCAGTTCCTTGAGTCATGGAGGGTGAGTTTGAAGTCTGCTTTATTGTTGAGATCTTAAGTATCTCTGGACTTCTGCTTTGGGTTGTATTGGATATCATTGGTGTCTGTCTCCATTGACCTATCCTGGGTTCTCTAACTTGCCGTGGTGATAGGTCTCTTGTTTATCTCACCACTTTCTCATAGGTTTCATTTGGGGCCTATGTGATAGGTCAGGGGTGCTTCATCTCTTGCCAGGATGTCAGCCATCTTCCCATTTCTTGTTGATGGAATTGGGTTGACCACAGCTCTCTCACTGCCTTCTGAAAAATACAAACAGAATCTCCATCAGAGATCAGTATAGGTTAAATGAGACAAAAATTTCTAATTTGGCAAGATTCTAATGGGTGTAGCCTCTCTTAAGTCACTGGTAGTATGAATTTCCCCTTGGAGTCTGGGTTTTTGGTCCCCATAAGATTTTGCCCTGGATCCCAATTCCAGTTAAGGGTTCCTTGTCACTGAGTGGATCTCTTAGCCAATTTGAAAGCCGTTGATTACCCCCCCCCCCCCGCCCTAGGTTTTGGCACCACTATTGTACAGATGATCACTTTTTGACTTGCCGATCTCACCATAAAGCAGTGTGTTCAGCATTCTCGTGACAACAGTGTGAATTGTGTATCAGTCCAACAAGGGATGTTTGATGGACCCAGCGGAACTCCACCCAGCTAGCAGAGGGCTAGGAGTGTGGTATATCCCTGATCTCACATTGTTTTGAACTCTCTCCCTAATGTTTTTGAAATGAGGACCAGGATCATTTCCCTTAACTTTAAAGCCCCCTTAGGTTTAGTGACTAGAATGTTACAACATCCCTTCTGGAACTTGTAATGGCAAATGACAAGTCTCCACGAGTGTGCTTTCATGTGTTTGTGTGTGCAGGTGCAAGTGCAGGTGCACAGGGCACACACATGCGGTGCACGTGAAAACATCATATGTATGGCCACACCCACTCAGTAATAGATAGTCTCTCACCAACTGTCTTTCTGCAGCATTTTCCGTTCCATTGTCTGAGTACCTGCATCCTTTCAGTCCATCTTGTAGAATTTATTAATTCAACGTCACTTGCCTCTGTGGGCTGGCCACTGGGATAGCTAGCAACTTGGAATACCAGAAATAAAAAAAGGACAGCTTCCCATACAAGAAACTCAGAGGGCATAGTCTATAGCAGAGAAAGGAGAAGGTGATCAACAAAGATAACCAGAAGTACAAATATGCTCAAAGAGGACTCATCTACTCTGTCCTAAGGGCCATGCAGAGAGGCGTTGACGATGAGAAATTTCCCAAGTCATACTCCTTTCCACAATTAAAAATGGAAAGAACAATCAATTGGAGGGAATATATTAGGCCAAGTCTCACATGTAAAAAAATATGTTAAGAAGGCAACTCTATTCAATTACAATTAGGATACAAAGTTATGAACTAATTGTAAGGTGGGTAGTCATTCAGACAGAGTTAAAGATAGTCCCTCTGTTGTTCTCTGGATCTCAAGCTTCAAAGGTGCCTTGTGGGTCTAGTCTAGTGGTGAGAAGCACTTTGATTTCTCTGTAAGGTGGCCATTGCCCTCACTTCTTCATATGCCAACCAGCCAACATTTCCCTGCTGGCCTGTTTCCTTTTGGTAAAACGTGAGCCTGACGCCTGTGCTCTCTTCTTCATCTACATTTGAGAGAGGAACCATGATGGGTTATAAACAAACTGGACTAGAAACTACTGTCCAAATCTACTGCTTCTAACTCATGGCTTTGAGAAAGTTAGAGGCCTAAGCACTTTGTTGTGCTGTTGGAGATTGAACCCAGGCCCTCACACATGCTAGCCAAGTGAGCTATATCCCGGCCCCTGGAAATGGTCACTGAAAAATTTGTCTAGAGTTGAGTTTGTTTAACAATGTCTACAGTGTCTGTTCTGCCATCCATGAAACACTTTACATGTGGACTGAAAGTTGTTTGTATTCTTGTTTGTTTTTGAGGCAGGGTCTCCCTCTAGCCCAGGCTGACCAGGAATCCACTATGTAGTCCCAGGCTGGCCTTGAACTCACAGCAATCCTCCTACCTCTGCTGGGATTAAAGGTGTGCCCAGCCCTCTGGCCTGTATTCTTGAAGAATCACTTGTCCAGTCCATGACTGGCCGCAGGACACACATGAGTCTCTCTGGGCTTGAGGCAGCACACTGAACCCTTGTGAGGTGACATTCCCCTAATCTCACCACAAAGAAGAATTAAGGGATGAGTGAACTCCTAGGATTCGGTTCACATAACGACAGAACCCTGTCTTTGGCGGTTCCCACAGAGTTGGCTACATTTCTATGAATGGCCTTGCGACAGTGAAAATGCCACATGCTCTGTGAGGATGCTCAATCTGGTCCCTTGTTGTGACACTCCTTGTAGTCTGACTAGAGGTAATCTTCAGTTTCCCTAACCTCATGTCCCGGTTCAGAGGAGTGTCACCTCAAGGCCCCTGGTGCCTGGCTTATAGTGGGATTCCTTACCACATTCACCCTTGAAGCAAAGGCAGGAAGGAGGACATGAACAGGGAAATCGACTCCTACTTTTGTCAAATCTGCCTTCCTGCCAAGAAGGAAGGGACTCCCTGCATGGGCTGTCAGAGCAGCAGGCAAAAGCTGCTGACTGTCCCCTTGCTGTGACACCATTCCATTTGTGACTGTCTCTGCTTTACCCCACCTTCCCAGGAGCCACCGCTGCTGGTCTCAGCTCTATGCCATCTTCCTTGGTACCATTTGGGTGCCATGTGGACCGCAGCAGTGGCCTCCCCACGAAGCCTAGCGACAAGGGAACTGAGGGACACTGAGATGTGCCCTGCCCTCCTGCGCTAGGAAAAGTGGGCCGAGAGCCTGTCAGCCTGCTGACAGGGGCCAATTTCACATCACTGTGATTTAATTCACTCCCTTTGCGAAGTCCTGAACCCATGCCAAATCTTGTTAGGAGTTTGTGAAAACTCTTTGAGATTTGGCTAATGTGGAGCTAGAATAAAAGATTTTTAAAAGGAGAAGCAAGAAGGGAAGAGATAGAAACAGATAATTGAAAGCTTTGGGGAACCATTGACCTTTGGTTTCTAGTTTTCTGTGCTCATTACAGCTGTGTGGGTCTGTTTGTTCTGTCTAAAGCCATTAAAACGCATAGTCACCTTGCAGGCTGTTCCTTCAGCCAAAGGAAGGAAAAGAACAAGAAATTCTAAAACCTTCCATCTCAGATCTTCAGAGGCTATGGATTGGAGCAGGATATGGGGCCGGAAGCCTGTGGGAGTTTACGTGTGGGTTTCCCAGCCATCCGCACCAGCTATACAGCTATGGGCTTCTTGGTGCTCCTGCCCAGTCCCCACCATTGACCCCTCTTGGATGCCACCACAAAAATAGCTGTCATTATCTCTGCCTTTCTGGTCACTGCTCCCCTCTGGGGTCTCTTGCTCCTACTTCTTGGACCCTGTGAATAGGGCTAGTAATGTGTGTTTAGTGATAATGGAGGGCAGAAGCAGTGTGAACGGGGATGCTGTCACCCTCTGCCAAGTACTGCATGTTAACAGCTGTGTGTGAATTATCTGCAATACTGCCAGTAAGCTGTAATGGGACAGACTATGTCCATGGATACTTAGTAGCTTGTAGATTCTAATAGACATGTATCCCTGCTTATCATGGTCACGTGACAGACATCCTAATCACCACAGTCACCCCAAATACTAGCATCATTGTCTCACAGGCCTCTCCATTCCTATCACTTCCTTTTGTCACTGGAACTAAGATCAAACTTATTTGGCTTCTTATGTCTTATACTTGCTATCAGCCTGCGAATTGTGCTGTGGACCTCAGCCTCATGTGTATTTTCCAAAAAAAGAATAAGAATATTAGGTATGTTTCAAAAAAACCTGAGGAAAAGTGGAATCACTGTCTGGTTCTAAAAGATCTGCCAGGGTTAGAGACAGAAAAAAGGTGGGAAAGAGAAAGGCAGCGTGGGCTGCAATGATAGACTGGATTCCAGAACAATCCAGCAGAGCCATTGTTCAAACCTGGGGGGAAGTTCCCAACAGGAGTCCTGCTCTGGGGAGATGGCTCCCACTTTCAGCTTCTGGGGCTTACTGTGTGGCTCCGTAGGCTAATGTCCCCCTAGCTTCTTCCTTTTCTCTATTATGGTCATCTTTGCATTACTGTAGTGAAACCCTGGAGACAACTAATGTGATAAGGAGCAGAGGGTTATCTAGCTCACGGTTGGAGATTCATGGTGGCTATGGTGAAGTGTGTCATCACAAGTGCTTCCTTCTTGACCAGGAGTTGAGAGGGTGGGGACAGGCTTGCTTCTCTCACAGTGAGCCTCTCTGAGAACTCAGACTCACACAAGAACTACCAAAGGGGGCGTGTGAAAAACACCTCACACCCCAGTGACCTAAGGGGCTCCTAGTAGGGCGTCCTTCTGTAAGCCTCCCATCTCCTCTAGCATCACACTGGAGACCAAGCTCTTGTCACTGAGGGAACCCTGGAACCCATATGTTCAGACAGAGCAGTTACCAGACTAACAGCTCAGCACCCACTTCTCTTCCCTGATGCCTTTTGCTCCTTCCCCTTCTCTCCTTTTCCTTGTCTCTCTCCTTCCTTCCTTTTACTTCCTTCCTTCCTCTCCTTCTTCTCTTCTACGTTCTTCCTCTTCTTCCCCACTGTTCTCTTCCCTCCCTTCCTATTGTCCTCTTTCTTTTCTCCTTCCTCTCCTTTCCCCCGTCCATTCCCATGTCCCTCTGTTCCATTTTCTTTCCCTCCCTTTCCTCCCTCTCTTTTATCCTTCCCTTACCCTCTTCTCCCCTCCCTTCCCTTTCTGTGCTTTGGGGAAGGGAGCTGTCACCCATCATCCCCTGGACACCCTCATATGCCGAGCACCGTTGACTGAGGCTCAAGTACTTAAGGAGGACTGGGTTAGAACAGTACTTTGAGCTGCTGTCCCTCATCTCCTAAAACCATCATAACCTCCTTTGTAAGGTACCCCATGTTTTTAAGTGCGAGCAGAGTGGCTTTTCTCACACGACAACAAGGATGTGGAGTAAAAGTCATTATCCAGAGTGGAGTGCCCCTGCTCATTCACATTGGCCCTGTGAGGTCAGAGGTCAGCCTATTGCTTGGAAGCTTGGTTCCTGGCACCCTGCCTTGCAAGACCCTGCCTCAAAATCTTGGAAAAACAAAGGCAGTTTGCAAGGCACTATAGATGAAGTCCACCAGGCCCACTGTAGGCCTTTTAAGAAACTGTGCCATCATCATCTTAGCATTGAAGTAACTACACCCCCTGGGACCCAGGTAGTGGGGAGGTCGGGGGAGAAGGGATGTCAGCTACTACAATAGGAGGCCCAACTTGTAGAAATCAGAGGCAAGTTTCCAATCACTCCAAAGCCAAGTTCTCATCCAGCACCAGTTCCTCCATTAGCCCAGGACATTGGGTCCCCCCCCCAGGCGATTTTCTAGTCTGGAATCTACTGTGTAGACCAGGCTGGCCTTGGACTTCTGATCCTCCTGTCCCAGCTTCCTGAGTGCTGGGATGACAAGCATGTCCCACAATGTCTGGCTTGTCACCAGCTGCTTTTAATCAGCCAGGGGAAGTCAGGATGGGTACCACTGTGAAAGGACTATGTTGGCATTGTGAGCAAGGCAGAACGCCAAGCTGGCACCCCACATCTTGGGAGGCTAAATGGGGTTCGTTTTGTTTGACCACTGATGAGGCTTCATGAATTTCCACTTAAAACATGAATCTTGTCTTCATTTGCAGAGCCTTACAGATCTTTGGCATGGTCCAGGCAATTTAAAGACATATCCAGAAGGTGGTTGCTGTTTTTTTGCAAACCAAATTTGGTTTTATGGTGCCGTCTAGACACAGCAAGGAATTTTATTCTCCCAAAGAAATTTCCGAGTGAATGATAATGTAGGAGATTCTTGAAAAGAACAGAACATTCAGGGAGGAAAGATGTCTAGAGTTTAGCAAGTGCCTGTCACAAGAAGTTTGTCTGATTTTTTTTTTTTTACTTTTTCACACATTTTATTTAGAGCTGTGCTATTTTATAGAGTTGCCACTGCCCTTACATGGCTATTTAAGATTTAATTAATCACAAGGAAATTTAGAGGCTGGGAATATGACTTAGTGGATAAAGCATTTGCTCCTCAAAAAGGAAAAGTCAGCTAGGTGTGGTGGCTCATGCATTCGGGAGGCAGAGGTAAAAGGATCACCATGAGTTTGAGGACACCTTAAGACTACATGGTGAATTCCAGGTCACCCTTGGCTAGAGCATGACTCTATGCCAAAAAACTAAAATCAAGTAAAATAAAATAAAAAGTCAGATGAGACTTGGGAGGTTTCTATGAGCTGGGAGGCAGAAACAGGAGAACTTGAACCAGAACCTCACTGTGAGCACAGCAAGAAGCAACTACAGCATAGCAAAATATCAATAGCAAGAGAGATTCAGAGAGACAACCTGCCTCCAATGAGGTGGGAAAATGAAGACTGAACCAAAAAAAAGTCCTCTGACCTCCACATGTATGCCAGGGTGTGTATGTGCCCACCTTCTCACACTGCACACACAAGTGCAAACACACAAGTAAATTTCAATGTTCAGCTCAGGAGTCACAGTAACCATATTTACAGTGTTGGTCAGTGCCCGGTGACCACATATGCCTCCTACCACATTGCACAGGACAGATAGAGAACATCCCACCGTGAGTTACAGTGTCCATGTATGTCAACACAGTGGTTTCTCTTCCCACCTCAGCCCAGCCTTATTGTTCAATCTCTGAGCACAATCCTCAGCACTCTCCCCAGAAGTACGAAAGTAGCTGTTTCCTCTTTGCTAATGTGATGCAGGGCAAAGCTGCAGTTGCCCCAGAGAGAATCAGTCTTCACTAGCAGAGCCTTGCTGGTGGATGACGCACTTGGGGATGTCCCCACTAGCACCCACCTCCTGTAGTTACAACTCACTTAAGTTAATCCATTTCTTCTGGGCCCTCTAATTGGCTAACCAAATTGCTTCTTTTGTTGCTGGAGTCTGAATCCCCAAGGTAGATCTGGGAGCCCTGTGTCGTCTCTGACCCACACCCCTGTTCACCCCAAGCTGCAGGGACTATATACATCATGATGGTGCTCTGAGCTCATGGTAACAAGGACCCTGCACATCATCCTGGTCTCTCCAGCACCTAAGTGGGAAGCTCTCCAGTGAATGTTTATGGAAGAAATTAATTAAGCCATTACCTAATCAATCAGGATGCCTTTGGTTTTCCCAGTAGGGAGCTCACTGATTATTCCTAAGGAGAGTTTATTCCCCAGCTCAGCAGTTTGCAAATCTGCCTGCATATTAGAGTCACTAGGGAGCTTTGGAAATGTACCCACACGAGGCCCCTCCCTAAACCAGAAGACTCTCTGAGGCTGGGGCTCAGGTCTTGGGAGTTTTGCAAAAGGTCCCTCAAGAAATGATGTTGTAAAGCCCAGGATTGTAGAATGAACCATGGCAGCTCCTAACTTGGCCTGAAACATCATATTTTGATATTTGTACCCCAGCGCCCTCATCCACAGTTGTTTCTGCTGCAAGAGTCACATCCACTGGCCTCTCTGGTTATGCCCCTCCTTTAGAGAATTATAAGTGTCCTTGCTAAAAGAGACTGGGAAGAGAAACTCCCTGTGGGAACCTCATTGTAATGACTTCATGAAGAATACAGGGTGGACCTGTATTGAAACATCGCAGGAGAGCATTTTCTCTTAAAGTCCCTCACTGGACTCTGAGGTTGTCAGTATTTTTGACCCGATTGAGTTTTTAAAGACCAACTACAAAGCTACCTGCATGCTATGATGGTGTTTGACAAAATAGATCAGAAGAAAAATACTTAATTCTAAAATACTCCACTGACACGTAAATGTGGGTAAAGCAAGTATTGGAGATGTCAGATACCAGGGAATGGATTCCAGACTCCACCCATAATTCTTAGCTGGGAAAGGGGCTTGGCTGGAAGGAAATCCCCCTGCCTGGATAGAGTGTAAGGGTCACTCAGACAGAAAGAAGGGGCCTGCACTATTAATCTGGCCAGAGCCAGACAGTAAGGGCCTAACTGGTGCCAGAGAGATGCATGGGAAGAAGATGACCAGGTAAGACCAACTGAGTCCCGATAACTGGTGCCTAGGAGGAAACAAAGGGAGTCAGGAATGGACCAAGGGTTTCTTCCTTCTTCTTGTTCCAAACATCCTGGCATCACAGTTTCAACACTAAAAACTATGCTGTTAAAATGAACCAGGAAATAGTGAGGCAATGTCAAAGAATGCCTATGATTATTCGAGCAGCTTCTTTATGCCTAACAGTAAAGCAGACCGATCACACATTTCAGGAAACCTTAGAGGATGTTGCTAACATCAATTCCACTGAAAAATTGAGAAAACTAGTTGAGGCTAATTAACTTCCAGGGTCACATAACCAGAAAGTGACATGATTGGGACTCCAAAGAGATGCCCCCAGACCAAGATGCATCTGAATTCATGAAAACCTCCTCGGCACACATGATCCTTGCACCTCACCAGAAAGCCACCTCTTCTGTCACCAGAAGGGTGACAGGTGCACACCAACGCTGGTGATCCTCCCACACGTTCATTATGTGGGCCATGGTGAGGCTTTTATGAGACGCCACCACAAGCTGTTTTTCAAATTTATTTAATTCATCCATCATGTTCTGAAGCCATTTGCTTTTTTATGTTGGACAGATGTAATGAGATTTTGGACACTAAAAAATGTTTTTATTAAAAGTTATAACCCAGAGCTAGTTGGTAGGGGCCCTGCCATAAATCCCTAGTGTGCGAATTTATAAGGGATGTAGTGACATAACCTTAACCTTCTGGGCCACACCATAGATTATAGGTTCACTTAGGCTAACATTGTCCTGCCACAGCGCTTTACCTCTGGTTAAAAAAATAGCAACAACTAATGATAATAATTTCTGTGGTTACTGGATACGACGGTTATTTATCTTATTGCCAGTGGGGTTATGATGTGCCTGGTGGAGACAGGTGATGGTGGCGGGATTTATTGGCTGTCTGGGATAACAGTGGTCTTGGGCACATTGGTTCTCCTGCTTCACCCCATCTCCTGTAGCTGAGCCTGAGAGAAACAGCAGAGTGAAAGTGATTTCTGACACAATTTCCCCCTTCCTTCAGTGCAACCCCCCTTCTGCTCATGCCATGTCTTGTGAATTCCAGTACCCATGGATTTGTATTAGCATTATGCTATGTGGGAAACCTCCAAATAATTACCTCATATGCACACAGTCATTAAAACATGCATCTATGGGGGCTGGAGAGATGGCTTAGCAGTTAAGGTGTTTGCCTGCAAAGCAGAAGTACCCAAGTTCGATTCCCCAGTTCCCATGTAAAGCCAGATACACAAGGTGGCACATGTGTCTGAAGTTCGTTTGCAGTGGCTCAAGGCCCTGCCCTCTCTCTCTTTCTCTCTCCCACCCTCTCTGTCTGCCTTTCTCACTCTCTCTAAATTAAATAAATAACTTATTTTTAAAAACACGCGTCTATGTTAGACATTATATACTACCTATATTGTGTAATGTACATAATAAAATTAGAAGCTAAGAGAACAGTTTGGGCCAGCCACTTATAAAAACAACTGTGTATATGGTAGTGTGCACCACAGCACACAGATGGATGTCAGAGGACAACCTTCTTTTGGAGGCAGAGTCTCTCTTGTTTTGCTGCTGTGTAAGAACCAGTCTAGCTGGCCTGTGAGCTTTCATATTTTTCTGGCTCTACCTCCTACTGACATAGGCATGTTGAGATGACAGATGTGTGTGCCACTTTGCATTAAGCATTACATGGGAGCTGGAGAAGTGAACTCCCTGCCATCTCTCCCGAGCTGTGCCAGTCACTTTGAAGATCTGCATTCTGAGACCCTCAGTGGCTGCTGGTCATGCTCTGCATGAGAGATTCCAGAGGGATGGGTGCAGCTGAGGGTTCTCAGAGGGGGTTGCGGGGTTTTGAGAGAGGTGGCATTCAGCTGGGCAAAGTGAAGACCCTGGTAGAAAAGACAAAAGTCAGGCAAAACTAGCTCAAAATTTTATATGTATATATATATATTTATATATGTATATATATATAAAATGTACATATATGTTATATATATAAGGAAATGTCATAGTGAAACCTGT